>WOVY01001835.1:20000-33928 GCA_013436015.1 Rhipicephalus annulatus | reverse complement strand
TTAGCCGCCTGAATGCACTTCGACTCGAAGCACGTTTCCTCGCTCTGAATGCCCGCTGCATGCCGCAATTGGAAAATTGATAAAGTGCATTGGCGGTGTGTAATTATAAGAGGCAAAACAGCGCGAAACACAAAGACAGATAAGTAGAAATACATCCAACTTGCCCAGTTTTCAATTCGACGCGGTGTAATTAGTTCGCGTCCATAAATTGTGAGTGCGACTGACAAGGAAGTGGACAGAAAATTGACATGGACAGAGGTTTCTGTCCGCGTTAATTTCGTCTACGTTCTTGTCCGCATTGTTTACTCTCAATTCGTGGAAAATTGTGGTATAGAGAGCGACCTTCGGATAAAGTTCAACCCACGAAAAAATAAAAAAAGTATGTGTTGACCAATTCATTTATGATTTTAGAGGTAAGGAGTAGAAAAATGCTTCAATATTAAGGTTCGTGCCTTGTCAAAACTTTCAACGCACCTTCTCTTTCTAAGCAATGGTGATGTGACTATGTATACGTATTATTACGCGTTCAATTCAGTTCGATTCAATCTCTGTTTTCGTAACTGGTCAAGAGGGTGGCGGGACTGAATGCTTGCAAAGCTGACTAAGTTTCCGCACCCAAGTACACTTCAGGCACTCTTTAGCAGTATCCTCCATAAAATGTAACTCTTATACGGGGCATAAGCGGCACTCACTTATGCGGCACACAGACAAAAACACTCGAGAATTGTAGTTAACCTGCGCCACTACCGAGAGCCGCCTAAGACAACAGTCATCATCATCATCATCATCATCATCATCATCAACAACAACATCATCATCATCATCATCATCATCATCATCATCATCAGCCTGACTACGTCCACTGCAGGACAAAGGCCTCTCCCATGTTCCGCCAGTTAACCTGGTCCTGTGCTTGCTGCTGCCAATTTATACCCGCAAACTTCTAATCTCATCTGCCCACCTAACCTTCTGTTCTTCCCCTAACCCGCTTGCCTTCTCTGGGAGTCCAGTTAGACACGGAGTAGCCGAGTGCCCAAGACAAACCCTTTTCTGCCAGTCTGCAGGGGTCAGAAAAGACAAGACACGTGCGTAGATGAGCGATTGCAATAATGAATGCGTCGTCGCGCCGGTAACGCTGCCGGCGAAGCTGTGGTGCTCCATTCAGTGGCGTCAACACCCTCGAGCTCCTTGGTGTTTTCTTCTTTTATTTTCAGGTGCGAGGTAAACCGCGCGAAGGTTCTTCGCCACACACGAGGCGCCTGGTGCTCCAGCGTTGGTCGCACTGCGATGCGCAAACAACGGCGAAGACGGGCCTCGGTGCCCAGTTTGTTGCACGAGCTCGCGGTGAATATTAATTAGCAACACGCGCGGGTCCGTGCCGGTAGAGATCGTGTAGTGCCCATGCGCTCTTCCGGTGTGCCATGAGTTTCTACGTGAGAACAACCGTAAAGAGAGATCAAGAGCGATTGCGCAAGAAGGAAGCGTATAATATATATATATATATATATATATATATATATATATATATATATATATTATATATATATATATATATATATAATATATATATATATATATATATATGTTTGCGTGGTGGTGTGTGTGTGATGGAATGGATGGTCTGTAAAAGCAGAGAAGGAAGCAGTGCTTTGGAACAAACATGGTGTATGAGCCGGGCCCGGGCCACGTCACCTGCCTGCCCCTTCATCAGTCACTCATTATTGACGCACTTCTCCACAAGACACCCTGACCATACATCGACTACCAAATCATTGCCTGGAAGGACAATGACCCGCACCATGACAGAGCCATTGGCCGACCTTGACATCCCCAAGTACACCGGCGCAGCGGGCGATGGACCCGTGCAGGGCTGTTTGTGTGTGTGCAAAAAAAGAATGATGATGCTATATGGTGCTTTCATGGCGCTAGTGACCAATAGTAAGCAAGGAGCGCGAATAAACAGAACAAATGGTTGGGATAACAGGTAGTATATGACATATTTTTGGACAAGAATGGTAATTTCCTTGAAACATATATGATTCTAAGCATACTGTACATACGTGCATTGAGAAAATTGAAGGAGCAAGAAGGCTCGGCTATATTGAATGTCGCTGTATGTGTTCTACGAACTTCTATAGAAGACGTTATGCGTAAGCGGAAAAAAAGAAGCAAGCAAAAGTCACCTCTTATATCTGGGACCCATAAACGTCCCGCGCGACGACAAAAGCATACCGATGCGTTTGAATTTCAAAGTAATCGCGCTGCTGTGTTCTGAAAGCGTTGAGCGCCTGGCACACTGCCAGAGGTGTGTGCGCCGATGCAAACGGAAAGTTTACGGAGCACAATAGTTGAAAAAGAAATAAAATAAAAATGAAACAGATGTTCGGTGCCTGTTTATATAGGGCTTGAATCAGGTGACACGGTGGCTTTTTCACTGTGAAAGCTCCACTTACGACAAAAAATTAAAAAAAAAACGAAAGATGCTTAACTAAACTTGGCGCTCAAGGGAGAAGTGGTGAATAAGTCAAATATTTAGGAAATTCAAGGTACTAATGTACAACTCAGAGTGGCGCAGGAAGTGAGAGAGAGAGGTTGTGTGTTAAAAGAAAGAAAACGTGAAAGAATGATATGGGAGGTTTTTCACATTCTTTTAGGGGCGAAGCTCCTATGGCGTGGCTTGTGCGTCCATCGTAGTACGTAACCACCAGTGGCACATACTCGAAATAAGTATAACATTTGACCTCCAAAAAGGTGCTGATGAGAAAAATTTCTTCTGTGCGTTGTTAACAATAAAAAATAGTGCTCAATGTACATGCCAATGGCTGCTAATGGGGAAATGAGAGACATGAGCATTCGGCCTTTAGTCAACGCGCATGCTGCGATCCCCATTAGCAGCCATTGGCATGTACATTGAGCACTATCGGACAAGAAAGGGAGGCTACATTATACTCGCTGGGTGTAACCTCCTTAGTTTTAGAAAGTTTAGCGAGCGTTGAGCCGCAGGGCCATGAATACAATGAACTAGTATATACCATGAATGAATTCGAGGTGGCTAAAGGGGGGAAGCAGATACGAAGCGCAAGCCGTAAGAAATTAAAAGCTGAATCCTCCTGTACCTCATTTCACATTAGCAGCCACTGGCATGTACATTGAGCACTATCTGACAGGAAAAGGTTGCTACGGTATACTCGCTGGGCGTAACCTCCTTGGTTTTAGAAAGGTTTAGCGAGCATTGGGCCGCAGTGCCATGAATACAGTGAACTAGTATATACCATGAACTCAAGGTGGTTGAAGGTGGGAAGTAGACCGAAGCGCAAGCCGTAAGTAAGAAAGTGTGCGGTGCCACCTCTCATTTAGTCCTTGGAATGTCCTCTGAATGGCGGTGCTTCTACATGGGGAATATATATGATGAAAAGATGCGAGATGGTGGGACTTGGAGTGTTGATAGATGGACGAACGGACACACAGACAGGTGCATGGATGGACGCATGAACGGACGCATGAACGGACGCAGGAGCGGATGCAAGAACGAACGCAGGGACGGGTGCACGACAGACGCATGGACGGTCACACAGACGGACGCATCGACGGGCGAATGCTTCGCCTCACTCTCCATCATTCACTCCATGGATATGCTGCCATTTTTGGCATACCGGATCTTACCACATCAGAACACATTACATTACTTCCCCGCAGAATAGAAGAAAAACGGACAAGACAAGGCACTTCTTCCGAAGGACATTTACGAAAATCATTCTGATGTAAAAGATTTTCGAGCCTGTTACCAGGTGCTAACATTTATCGCAGTATACTACTAGGCAAATAACCACCGCAAGCAATCGCACTCCAACTGCTTTAAAAAACGGTATAATTATGGTTCCTTTTAACCACCACTCTAGTGCAGAAAACCTTTCGAATTTATTTATGTTTCATGTAAGATTGAGCCAGGAGGGGCCTTTTTTTGCGCCATCGTATCGTAGGAATCCTAATATCGAGGTGTAAATGAAAGTGTTTAACATTTTTCTCCATTCACTTCCCTATTGTTTTCTCCCAGTGAAGGGTAGAAATTCGTGAGCGCCGCCTGGTCAACCTCTCTGATATTTTCTTGCTTCTATATTTTTTTTTGCGTGCTAGAGTTGGTTACTATCGATTGTGCCTCATGCGGATGTTGCCCATGTGATGCACAAGAGAATAAATAGGGGAGCCTATGAAATTTTTCTAATGCTCTGATTGTTTCAATCATTTATCATTTTCTTCGCGTGCATTGACGAAGGTGGAGATGACACATGCTGGATCGAATCTACCGAAATGAGAGAAGCCTAAATAAAAGATAAAGGAAGGGGGATCAGCCCACTCGTTTGGCACTGATTACAAAATAATTTATTGACATGGTTAAACTTTATGCCGGAGAGCCACATCGTCTAACAGACAACCTATAAGATAAAAGAGTACCGGCTGAAATGTGAAAGAACGTGGTGTGGGCTTTTGTTTAAAAGTGCAGTGTTCTATGGTGGAATTAAAAAGAGAAAAATACCTCTACAATTTATCTGTGCCATTGTTGAAAAATATAAGACTGGTGGCACTCATCTGTTTGTTTCGCTGCTTGGTGGGACTCAGCTGAATGATTCGTGGCGGCCTACGAAATTTAGAAGATTTAGTTCTCGCTTAAACGCCTTAAAGACAGGCATACTGTTTGATGCTAGGCACCGGCGGCGTATACTCCTTGAGTCGCGTCTACGTTATTACGTCCGAGAAATGAAAAAAAAATGAAGTCGACTTAAGAGACAAAAAGGTTAGAAGAGAAAAGATGCATGAAGCACCCACATAAGTTCCGGTAACCTCACAGAAGCCGCAGTTTTTTCTTGTTTCTTGAATATGGTGTGTTTCCCATTGTGCTCTGATTGTGACTGCCACCCTGTATTGACGCATTTGTAAACGCTAAGTACAATGCAAAAAAAGCGTTTCTTTCTTTTTCGCATTTTCTGAGAGCTTTGTAACGTCAAAGATGCCACGAGCGACATCGTTTAAGCTTCCAACGAGTACAACGCAACCCCTGATGATGCGCTGGGCAACGGTCCTCCACGCGAGTGGTCAAAAGTGATTCCCTTTCTCTCTCTCACTTTCTCTCGCTCTACGTTCACGCACAAAGTGAACAACTTTGTTATTTGTATCTCCTTGTTCTAGACCAGGGTCGAACGGGGCCTACAAGCCCCTTCAGCGGCTATAACTCACTGCAGCTGAATCCCGAGATGGCGCCACGGGCAGAGACATATTCGAGAAGACCGGAGCTTGTCGAGTGTTTCTGGCTACAAGCCAGTCGAAATTGACGACGGGCAAAAGACAACAAAGCGCGCCATTTTCTCTGCGTAGAGATGGAATACTACCAACGTACGCAAACGCATGAGACGCCAGCGCGCGCGCGCAGAATCTTGACGGGAGATGTAGTGCTCGGATGGTCAGTTCGTGAATTGTTGTTTCTCCGAAAAAGAGAACGCGCCACACGCGACCCACGCTCGTAGAAGTGCCCTGCATATTTGCGCGACGACTCGCCCTCGCTCCCGAAGACGTATAACGGTACATTCAAATGCATGCGTACATGCACGAATACACGCGTCCTAAAAAGCAGTTCGCCTTCTTTCATCTCTGTGGGTGAAGAGACAAGGAGGCACCCCCACCCCCCCTTTTTCTAAGTGTGTCATCGCATTGTCGTCTCCACAAGGTTTAAGTGCGAGATCTCTAGTGTGAATGTGAACATATAAATCTCCCGCCGAATTCAGCGGAGAACAGCTGGAACCCTTGCTGGCACGAAAGCATCTCCTGACGCTGCGCACGTAAACACACACACACACACACACACACACGCGCGCAAACACACACACACACGCAAACACACACACACACACACACGCAAACACACACGCACACACACACACGCACGCACACACGCACGCACACACACACGCACACACACACACACACGCGCACACACACGCGCACACGCACATGCCACACACGCACACACACACGGACGCACGCGCACACCACACACACGCACACGCACATGCACACACACACGCACACACACACGCACACACACACACGCACACACACACGCGCACACACACACGCGCACGCACACACACACAACGCACACACACACACGTGCGCACACACACACGCACGCAACGCGCACACACACACACGCACACACACACACGACACACGCACATGCACACACACACGCACGCACGCACACACACGCACACACACACGCACGCACACACGCACACGCACGCACGCACACACATACACGCCACACTGTTATGCCAGCGAGTCCTCGTCAAACGTCCGTGCCTCGGAAAAAGGCAATCTGGGTCAAGGCCAGCCCCGCAGCCCCGCCCGACGCGAACATCTCAACGGCGTGAACACGCGCGGCGCCCCCTCTGGCCCAGGTGCAGTGAGTCAGCGGCGCACGTGACAGCGAGCCGGCGGCCGCGTGCCTGGTGGTCTGACGCATGGCGCGGCGGCCCCATTGGCGGAATCTGCCCGGACGACCAGCGGCGCTTCTGATTGGACATTTTGGTTGGACCCGGTGTAAATAAAAGAAGCCCTGCGGCGCGTCGCGATCGGCGGTCCTAGAGAGAGGAGGTCCCGTGTCGGAGAGCCGACATGTGTGCGAGTCAGCGGTCTTAGGCGAAAGGCTGACCTATGTGTTAGAGAGGAGAGTTCGGCTCTTCGAGTCTCTGTCGGCCCCAGTGCCGAAATTGTAACGCCTCTGTATATATGCTGTACATAAACCTTGTTTAACTCACCGTCGTCTCGTCCGCTCGTCTTATCGGCTCTGCGCAGAAGCAGTCGCGAGCTGATAAACATACTCTACGCAACAGTGGTGGCTTCGGCGGGATCGGCCCGTCGTTCTCAACAGAGGTGGAAGCGGCGGGATCGGCCCGTCGTACGCAACAGTGGTGGCTTCGGCGGGATCGGTCCATTTCGCAACAGTGGTTGGCAGCTGCGGGATCGGCCGGCGTCAGCGACATCGATGCGGTGAGTGCCTGATGTTTTCCCCTCAGTTCACCAGACTACTCTAGCTCAGGTTGTAGTAGTTTAGAGAAGGGCTGTGTGAAGCATTGTAGTGAGCTTTGATCGTTTCAAGCAAAGTCGAAGTGCTTTGAAACCAAGGTTAATGCGGAGGGGGTAAACACAGGAGAGTGAAAAATTGCTTGCGCGTCTTGCTAGTGGACTTATAGTGGGTACGGCAAGTAAATTGTTAACAGGGGCAACAGCAAGAGGCTAGTGTGAACGATGGAGAACCTTAAAGTGAAGGAACTCATCGAAATTTGTGAGGAACTCGGCATTTCTTTGGGCCGTGCGAAACGAAAGCAAGCGATCCTTGAGATCATGAAGGATGAGGGAGTGTCGGCTGAGGAAGTCGATGAGGCCTGGGTGGATATTAAAGCACGCCGTGAGGAGGCTGAAAGGCGCGAAGCTCGCGAAGAAGCTGAAAGGCGCGAAGCTCGCGTAGAAGCTGAAAGGCGCGAAGCTCGCGAACGTGAAGAAGCTGAAAGGCGCGAACGTCGCGAGGAAGCCGAGAGACAGGAGCGCCTTGAGATGAAACGACTAGAATTGGCAATCCTACAGTGTTCGCAGGCGCCTAGCGTAGCTTCTCCAACAGTTCAGGTCAGCGGTTTGAGAATTAGGGACCAATTGCCACCGTTCGTAGTAGGCGAGGACATGGCGAAATATCTCGTCAAGTTTGAACACGTCTGTGAGCGAAACGCTTTGGAGCGGTCTCTTTGGGCGCGGAACCTGCTAGCTCTTCTTCCCGGCGAAGTGTCCGACGCGATAACTTGCTTATCGAGGGAAGCGTTTGAGAGCTATGACGAGGTTAAGGAAGTGCTCTTGAGACGTTATAAGTTGTCACCCGAGGCTTTCAGGCAAAGGTTTCGGTATGCTAAAAAGGGGAATGAGTCACACGTTGACTTCGCGTTTCGTCTTAAAGCCGATTTGATTGAATGGCTCAAGGGCGAAGGTGTTTATGACGACCGCGATAAAGTGGTGGAATGCGTTGCATTGGAGCAATTCTACCGCTGCATCGAGGAGGATGTCAAACTTTGGCTGCAGGACAGACTTGGGGAAGTACAGTTAAACAAGGCAGCTGAGTTAGCTGAGGAGTATTATACTCGCCGAAAGTTGCATAGCAGGGCAGTGCGCGTTGAAAAGGATGAAAGGAAAGAGGGCTTTTCAAGGAAACCTGATCAACGGAAATCCGCTCCGCACCGTAATTTCAAGAAGGAACCGTCTCTTACGAAGGACAGTGTAGGGGAAGGGCAAACAGAAGCGGAGAAATCGAGTGAGGTTTCTACCACACAGGCATTTGAATCGGAAAGCAAACGGAAGCCGCTAATTTGCTACAACTGCAAAAAGGAAGGGCACATCGCGAGAAACTGTCAGGAAAAGTTTGCTTTCGCAACGATCCGAGAATCAGAAAAAAACATTCGGTTGTTGGAGCCGTATCTCCAAGAAATTAGGGTGAATGAGAAAACGTGCCGAGCACTTAGAGACTCAGCGGCAACCATGGATGTTGTCCATCCTTCATTGGTGTCTCCGGATGACTTCACAGGAGAATGCGCGTGGATCAGGCAAGTCGCCGAGGAGCAGAGTGTTCGCTTACCAATCGCCACCGTTGTCATTGAAGGCCCGTTCGGTAAGCTTTGCACCGAAGCGGCTGTGTCTGCCGCGCTAAACGATCGTTTTCCTTATCTTTTCTCCAACAACTCGGAGCAGCTTCTCAAAGAGCAGGGCAAATCGTTCTTCCCCAACTTAGCGTGCATGGCCCTCACGCGATCGCAAACGCGGAAGCCTGATCTGGTTCAATGCAGTGAACTCTCAAGTGACCTTGTCGGCGGGTCGACGGAACCCCAGAAAGGAAATTTTCCGCATGAGTCATGTGAGCAGTCACGCGAGCGGCCCGTCGCGAAAGCGGTCGGCACGGCCGGCGCGGTAGGGGGAGACGACATGGCGCCATTGAGTCAGAGCGAGAGGGTTGCAACGCTCTCGCCTGTAGCGGAAAGTTGGAGCGAGCTGCCGAGAGTTGATCGAGAGACGCTCATTCGAGAGCAGCGTGAGGATCTCTCGATTGAAGCGCTAGCGGAAAGCCAAATTGAAGCGCTAGTGGAAAGCCAGAAAAACGCGGCAAAAGTGCTGTCGAAGGAGCACTACGAGGAATCGGTGAAGAAGCGTGCTTTTGAAGTAGGAAGTCAGGTAATGCTGCTGCAGCCGTCCAAAAGGAACAAGCTTGAGGTTGATTGGGAAGGGCCCGCCAAAGTATTATCGAAGTCTTGCGATACAAATTATGAAGTGAAATTAGGAAGGCGGCCGGACAAAATTTACAACTTGATGAAACCATACGTTCAACATCAAGCGGTCGTAAATCTGTTGTTGAATGCTTCAAAGGAAGAGGAAGCAGAAATTTTGAGTTCTAGTGAGGTAATTGAAGGGGGATCGAAAGTAATCCGGGAGCAGATAAACCTAGAGCCTAGCGTAAGTGAAGGAGGACCTGAGAAAGAGGACCTGAGAAAGATTGTTTCCGAGTTTGGGTATGTGTTGTCGGACCGTCCCGGAGAAACGACGGTGATCGAACACGATATCAAGCTAAGCGGTGAGGAGTCAATCAGTAGCAAGCCGTATCGTTGTTCCCTTGTGCAACGTCGAAAGTGTGAGCCGCTCTTGGTGCCGCATAGGTATCGTCGCCTAAAAGTGGCCGGTTACTGAAGTGGAGCATGTTGCTCCACAGCGCAACTTTGACGTTCGCTATCAAAAAAAAAAATAAAGGAAAGGTAAACGCTAAGGCAGGTGCATTGAGCAGTGAGTTCCAGCTAGTAACTTCTCAACCTTTCGGTTTCTCGCTGGCGATTCGGGGCAAAATTTTGACCTCATCACGACCTGGGCCGAGCGCTCTCGTTCAGAGTGCTCTCAAGGGGCCAACTTTATGTGGTATTCTAATTCGTTGCGTTGTTGTAATTGTGAAAAATTCAAGTTCTTACTTTAAGAGTCTTGTGTCCCACATGTGCCTCTTGATGTAGAGGGAACAAAATTCCGATAAACACGTAGATAGGTTTATGTTGTACTATACTTTGTCTGGTGTTCTGTCGGGTGACCGAGGGCACTTGCTTGTGTCGTGTGTTGTCTGTTGTCGAACCGTTCTTAGCAAGTTGCAGAACCATCGACAAGTGCTGAAACCGAAGATGGTCAGAAGAGACGAGTGAAGCTGGTCAGCAAGTTGTGGCGACAAGCCAGTGGAGCTGGGATCCGTCGTCAAAAATGGCATGTGTTCCCGGAACAGTCTGGAGCTGTATTCTCCCCATGGCCCTGGAGGCGAACCTGGAGGGACTTGGCGGACGAGCGCACCTGACATCCGAGCCCCGTGGAAGCAGCTCGTCTTTCCGGTGCATTGTCTGGCGGCGGGGGTGCTGTTATGCCAGCGAGTCCTCGTCAAACGTCCGTGCCTCGGAAAAAGGCAATCTGGGTCAAGGCCAGCCCGCAGCCCGCCCGACGCGAACATCTCAACGGCGTGAACACGCGCGGCGCCCCTCTGGCCCAGGTGCAGTGAGTCAGCGGCGCACGTGACAGCGAGCCGGCGGCCGCGTGCCTGGTGGTCTGACGCATGGCGCGGCGGCCCCATTGGCGGAATCTGCCCGGACGACCAGCGGCGCTTCTGATTGGACATTTTGGTTGGACCCGGTGTAAATAAAAGAAGCCCTGCGGCGCGTCGCGATCGGCGGTCCTAGAGAGAGGAGGTCCCGTGTCGGAGAGCCGACATGTGTGCGAGTCAGCGGTCTTAGGCGAAAGGCTGACCTATGTGTTAGAGAGGAGAGTTCGGCTCTTCGAGTCTCTGTCGGCCCCAGTGCCGAAATTGTAACGCCTCTGTATATATGCTGTACATAAACCTTGTTTAACTCACCGTCGTCTCGTCCGCTCGTCTTATCGGCTCTGCGCAGAAGCAGTCGCGAGCTGATAAACATACTCTACGCAACAGTGGTGGCTTCGGCGGGATCGGCCCGTCGTTCTCAACAGAGGTGGAAGCGGCGGGATCGGCCCGTCGTACGCAACAGTGGTGGCTTCGGCGGGATCGGTCCATTTCGCAACAACACACACGCACACACACACACACCCACACGCACACACACACGCACACACACACACACACACACACACGCACACACACACGCACGCACGCACACACACAACACACACACCCACACGCGCACACACACACGCACACACACATGCACACACACACACGCACACACACACACACACACGCACGCCCGCACACACACACGCACACACACACACACACAACACACACACACCCACACGCGCACACACACACGCACACACACACGCACACACACACGCACATGCACATGCACACACGCACACACACGCACACACACACACACACACGCACGTACGCACACACACACACACGCACGCACGCACACAGACACACACACACACACACACACACACACATACACACACAGAGCATGCGCACAACACGGAGGGAGATCGCTTCGCGTTGCACGAAAATCAAGAGACATGGCGAGGAGAGCGCGTAAAAGTACGCCCGCCTCTGTGCGCCTGCTATACATGTCAAGGATTTTACTAGCATCGCCCGCGGCCCGAAATCGGGAACGAAGCTCTCCCGGTCGACGCTTTTTGTCGCCACACAGCCGGAAGAGGAGGAGAAAGAGAGAATGAAAGGTGCAGAAGAGGGGCGGAAGCGAGTGTAGGGTCGCTTCGATGCTCGCGACACCGCCGACGCGGCCTCTTTTAGCGCTGCCGCCTTTGTTGAACTCGGCCGCCGTAAATAGCAATGAGCTCGGATCTAACGAGTGTAAACGACCAAGCTTCTTCGTTCGAATTAGGCTGACGTTTTCAGGGCGACGCGAACGCTCGGTGCGCAGTTCTTTCGACAGAGAGTGCTCGCATTGAACACTCTCCTCTCCTCATTTGCCTCCTCGAATGCTGTGTGTAGAGGACGGTGAGAAGGGCCGGCTCCTTTGAAGAAGTCGGCCCGGTAGGGATGTGATACTTCGTAACGTAGCGACCGTGTAAAAAAAAAATGGCAGCATATCCACGGAGTGAATGATGGGGAGTGGGGCGAAGCATTCGTCCGTCCATTCGTTCTTGCTTCCGTCCGTTCCTGCGTACGTCTGTGTAACCGTCCATGCGTCCATCCACCCGTCCGTGCGTGTTCGTGCGTCCGTCCCTGTGTCCGTCCATGCATCCGCCCCTGCATCCGTTCATGCGTCCATCCATGCATCTGTCTGTGTGTCCGTTCGTCCATCTATTCAGCACTCCAAGTACCACCATCTCGCTTCTTTTCATCATATATTCTCCATATAGAAGCACCGCCATCCAGCGGACATTTCAAGGACTAAACGGGAGGTGGCACATGCACACTTTCTTACGGCTTGCGCTTCGGGTTTACTTCCCACCTTTAACCACCTCGAGTTCATGGTATATACTAGTTCACTGTATTCGTGGCTATGCGGCCCAACGCTCGCTAAACCTTTCTAAAACCAAGGAGGTTACACCCAGCGAGTATAACGTAGCAACCATTTCTTGTCAGATAATGCTCAATGTACATGTCAATGGCTGCTGATTGGGAACGAGGGACAGAAGCATTCGGCTTTCAGTTAACTCGCACTCTGCGAATTTTTATTGTTCAACAACGCTAAAGAGATATCTCCCACCGGTACCACCTTGCAGGTCAAAGCGTAAGACTGGTTACGCACTACGACTACGACTAGGGACGAACGGGTGCCGCTTCAAGAAGCTTCGCCCCTAAAAGGTACAACAGGGAGAGAATTGAACATGCTGTAAAGATCAGAAGAAGACTAGAAGCGGTGAAGGCCAAAGTGAGCATAGGCAAAAGTAATATGTCTGCAAGGAAAGCTATGTCATTACCAATATATGGATAGCATAGTTGGAGTAGCGGAGGAGTTCTACAGAGATCTGTACAGCAGCCGGGACAACCCGGATAATTTCGTAAGAAGCAGTAGCAGTCCAGAAATATCTCAGGGGAAGTAAAGAAAACCCTAGATTGAATGAAAAGAGACAAAAACCGCTGCTCAGGATCAGGTAACATCAGGCCTGTTAGAAGATGGTGGAGAAATCGGGTTAGAAAACTGGCCAGCCTGTATACGAGGTATTTCTTGACGGGGGAGAGCGCCAGAATCTTGGAAGAATGCCAACGTTATCCTCATATATAAGAAAGGAGACGTCAAAGACTTAGAAAAAAAAAAAAAAACTGGCCGATCAGCTTACCGTTCGTTGTCTACAAGCTACTTACAAAAATAACAGCTAATAGAACTAACGTGACAAATGAGTTCAATCAACCAAAGGACCAAGCAGGATTTCGTACAGGCTATCAAAAGTAGACCATATTCATGCCATCAATCAGGTGATAGAAAAATGCGCGGAATACAATCAACCTCTACACATAGTCTTCATATATAGATCACGAGAAGTCGTTTGACTCGGTCGAGTTATTAGCGGTCGTGTAGAAACTGCGCAATCAGGGCATCGACGAAGCTTATATAAAAATATTAGAAGAAATATACAGCAGATCCACAACCACCATGTGTAGTCCTTCATAATAAAATTGACAGAATCCCAATAAAAAGTGGTGTAAGGCAGGGAGACACAATCTGCCTAATGCTATTTACCGCGTCTTTAAAGGAGGTTTTCAGGGCCCTAGATTGGAAAGTGTAAGGAATAAGAGTTCATGAAGAGTATCTTAGTAACCTACCATTTGCTGATGACATTGTCTGGATGAGTAACTCAGTGCACGAATTACAGCTCATGATTACTGAACTAGACACGGTAAGGAGAAGATCAAGTCTGAAAATGAATGTGCA
>WOVY01001835.1:0-15000 GCA_013436015.1 Rhipicephalus annulatus | reverse complement strand
ACGACGACAAAGGGACAGCGCTTGTCTCCTTCTTCTCCCTTTGTCGTCGTTCTGTTCTCGCGCTGTGGCTATCGTCTTAGCTAGAGGGTTTTAATGCGGCCAAGCGGTGACCAAGTGTGCACACTGTGCGAGCTCCCGGCGAAGAGAAAGGAAGCGGACGTGCCGAGAGTGGTGTGCGCCGCCATGGCCGACGGTGCACCATCTAGTGAGCATTCCTATCATCACCTGAAAACCGACGCGCTGAAAGGCGGCGCGCGCTCGTGCGTGGCGAAATCAAACACTACTGACACCCTCCTTTTTTCCTCTCTCTTTCACATTCCTTTTTCCCCACTATCCATCACCCTTGTGGCATTGTTGACATCCTCAGAGAGAAAGAGAGAGAGAGAGAGAGAGAGAGAGAGAGACAGTTACCACGTAGCACTTTTCAATTTCCTACAAATCTACTTCGAGGAGGCGAGCGCGTGGACCATCGAAAACTGACGGATGGATCGATGGATGTGGCTGTACCCTTTAGATCGGGCGGCGGCTAACGCCACCTAGCCGTAATACTTAGTGAACTAACCATTACATTTATCTTTTTTTTTTCCTTTAAATAATGAAGCTGAGGATTCGTACTTCGCAGTGAAGGGTTTAATTTTCACTCGTGCCTTGACTTTAGCCACCAATCAGATAACCTCCTTCTAGTTAAGTCTACCCGCTTAAAGTCTATTTTGCCCTCCCGGTCCCTAAACCCCAGTGCTTTGAAAAACTCTGCGCCATCATCTTGAACTATAGGGTGAGGCCCTTTACAGAACATTATCAAGTGTTCGGCAGTTTATTCTTCCTCTCCACACGCACTGCATACTGTGTCTACCCCTTCGTATTTGGCCCGATATGTCTTGGTTCGCAGTACTCCCGTCCTGGCCTCAAACAGTAGAGAACTACCCCGAGTATTATCATAGATCCTTTTCTTGGCAATTTCCTGCTTAAAAGTTCGATAGATCTCTAGTGCGGACTTCTCAATCATGCCCATTCTCCACATGTCAGTCTCCGTTTCCTTCACTTTCTTCTTAACCGATAGTTCTTTTTGGTTTGACCACCTGCTGTTTTCTAAGTATTTACCAGTCAACTTCCTGGTTCGCTTCCCCCATTTTGTATCGACATTCTTCATGTACAAGTAGCTGAAAACCTTCCTAGCCCAACGCTCTTCCCCCATTTCTCTCAATCGCTTCTCAAATTTTATCTTGCTGCTAGCTTCCCTGCCCTCAAATGATGTCCATCCCATATCACCTTGTACTCCCTGATTTGGTGTATTCCCGTGAGCTCCTAAAGCAAGCCTACCTATTCCACGTTGCTTAATTTCTAATCTTGCTTGAACTTCTGATCTCATGCACAAGACCGCATTGCGGAACGTCAGCCCAGGAACCATGACCCCTTTCGATGTTCTTCTCACAACATCATACCTATTGTAATTCCACAGTGCCCTATTTTTCATCACTGCTGCATTCCTGTTACCTTTAGTCGTCACGTATATTTTGTGTTCTCTCAGGTACTCGGTCCCATTGCTTATCCATACGCCCAGATATTTCTATTTATCTGTTATCTCTAGCGTGACCTCCTGTATTCTAAGCTCACTACCTTCGTTGTCATCAAAAATCATGTCTGCTGATTTTCCCTTACTGAATCTAAAGTCTAACCTATCTCCCTCATTACCGCAGATGTCCATCAATCTCTGCAAATCTTCCTTGTTGTTGGCCATTAGCACTATATCATCTGCGTATATTAATGCTGGTAGTGCCTGATCAATAAGTTTTCCTTGTTTGACTAAAGAGAGGTTGAAGCCCAGTGCACATCCCTCTAATTTTGCCTCTAATCCTTGTAGGTACATCATGAATAATAAGGGTGACAGGGGACACCCCCGCCTAAGCCCCCGCTTTACCTCTGCAGGCTTGGATACCTGTTTTTTCCCACTTTATAACTACCTTGTTACCTTTATCATCATCATCATCATCATCATCAGCCTGACAACGTCCACTGCAGGACAAAGGCCTCTCCCAAGTTACGCCAGTTAACCCGGTCCTGTGCTTGCTGCTGCCAATTTATACCCGCAAACTTCTTAATCTCATCTGCCCACCTAACCTTCTGTCTGCCCCTAACCCGCTTCCCTTCTCTGGGAATCCAGTCAGTTACCCTTAATGACCAGCGGTTATCCTGTCTACGCGCTACATGCCCTGCCCATGTCCATTTCTTCTTCTTGATTTCAGCTATGATATCCTTAACCCCCGTTTGTTCCCTAATCCACTCTGCTCTCTTCTTGTCTCTTAAGGTTACACCTACCATTTTTCTTTCCATTGCTCGCTGCGTCGTCCTCAATTTAAGCTGAACCCTCTTTGTAAGTCTCCAGGTTTCTGCTCCGTAGCTAAGTACCGGCAAGATACAGCTGTTATATACCTTCCTCTTGAGGGATAGTGGCAATCTACCTGTCATAATTTGAGACTGCTTGCCGAATGTGCTCCACCCCATTCTTATTCTTCTAGTTACTTCAATCTCGTGGTTCGGCTCTGCGGTTATTACCTGCCCTAAGTAGACATAGTCTTTTACAACTTCAAGTGCACTATTACCTATCTCGAAGAGCTGCTCCTTGCCGAGGTTGTTGTACATTACTTTCGTTTTCTGCAGATTAATTTTAAGACCCACCTTTCTGCTCTCCTTGTCTAACTCCGTAATCATGAGTTGCAATTCGTCCCCCGAGTTACTCAGCAATGCAATGTCATCGGCGAAGCGCAGGTTACTAAGGTATTCTCCATTGACTCTTATCCCTAACTGTTCCCATTCTAGGCTTCTGAAAACCTCCTGTAAGCATGCGGTAAATAGCATTGGGGAAATTGTGTCCCCCTGCCTTACACCCTTCTTGATTGGTATTCTGTTGCTTTCTTTATGAAGCACTATGGTAGCAGTTGATCCCCTGTAGATTTCTTCCAGAATGTTTATATATACTTCATCTACGCCCTGATTCCGCAGTGTTTGCATGACGGCTGATATTTCTACTGAATCAAACACCTTCTCGTAATCTATGAAGGCTATGTATAGTGGTTGGTTATACTCTGAGCATTTCTCTATTACCTGATTGATAGTATGAATGTGGTCAATTGTTGAGTAGCCTGTTCGAAATCCTGCTTGTTCCTTTGGTTGATTGAATTCTAATGTTTTCTTTACTCTGTTAGCAATTACCTTTGTAAATAGCTTGTATACTACAGAGAGCAAGCTGATCGGCCTGTAATTCTTCAAGTCCTTGTCATCTCCTTTCTTATGTATTAAGATGATAATAGCGTTCTTCCAAGATTCTGGTACTCTTCCCGTCAGGAGACACCTCGTAAACAGGGTGGCTAGTTTTTCTAACACAATCTGTCCTCCATCTTTCAGCAGATCTGATGTTACCTGATCCTCACCAGCAGCTTTGCCCCTTTGCATGCTCTCCAAAGCTTTTCTGATTTCTTCTTTCATTACTGGTGGGGTGTAATTTGGGTTACTGCTAGTTCTTATAGTATTAAGGTCGTGGTAGTCGAGACAACTACGACCTTAATACCTTTATAGATACCCTTTAAAAGATTAGTGACTACATGTTCCACGCCTAGTGTGTCCAGTATTCCCCACAATTCCTCTTGAACCACGCTATCGTATCCAAAAACCACGCTATCATATCCAAAAATGCTAGCCACAGGGGCCTGTGTTCCTTTTCTGCTATTTCGATGCACTGCGTCAGTGAGAACAGATTGTCTTCCAACCTCCTGTGTTTCCGAAACCCATTCTGCAGTTCCCCCAGCACCCCCTCATCCTCTATCCACGCCTGCAGTCTTTCCTTTATAATCTGCATCGCCAGCCTGTAGACCACTGATGTCACTGTTATAGGACGGTAGTTGTTTATGTCAGCTTTGTCCCCCTTTCCTTTATAGATCATGCTCATCCTGCTAAGTTTCCATCCATCGGGAACTTCACCATCGATTATTATTGTGCTCACTGCCTCTCTCAAAGCCTGCTTAGACTTCGGACCTAATGTCTTTATCAGCCTAATTGGAATGCCATCTGGGCCTGTTGATGTACTACGGCTAAGCAGGTGATGATGACGCCTTAAAAGGTGGTGCACCATCTGGTGGGCATTGTTGATTTCACCGGAAAGGCGACCTTGAGTGCGAGCGCAGAAGTGCACAGGCAACACTGGTGTACACGCCACCGACATAGGACAAGCCGCGAGCAGAAGGAGCAAGCTCCTAAAACATCCTGGGTCTTCTCCGTGGCACCCCAGTGTTGCACCGCAAAGCCATCCCGCTGTTTTAAACTCCGTCTCAAAAATACTCTGAACAGGCTTCATGTCGGAAGAGAACGACGTCAACATGCATAATATAGCATGGTAGAAGAGTAAGATAACAGCCAGGCGCCAAATGAAGCGAGTTGCGTAACGACCCCCCCCCCCCCCGTTTTCCCCCCCGAAACTGGGGCTAACTTTCAGTGTGATCACAAGACAGCGAACGTGCACATGGCGCCACCCGCGGTGGCTCTGGTAGCTATGCCATCCACGAAGCTCAAATTGGCCAATGGCCGCGGTCATAGCCTCATCTGTCGACAAAATTGACTTTGAGAACTAATTGTGAATTTGAAGCTGTATGCTGAGCTATAATATTTAGCCCACATATTCTGAGGAGCATCGACTGCCAATCGGCAGCGTTTTGTGACGATGCTGTAGAAGTATTGCAAGGCACCTTTAAATTTCCATCCATTACCATTTTTTTTGTAAAATTAGCAAGCAATCATTACCCGAAGATTGGGTTCGCAGTGCCAAACAACAGACTACCCTAGCTCCTCATAAAGATATCACAACAGTATCGAACCAAGTTCGGATGGGTTTTCCTTCAAGGTTGGTTAGCGTAAAATTGGACACTCTGTGCATGAGCTAGTATCAGCTACCGCCTATCTTCAGGCTTTCTAGTGAGGGGAAATTGGAACTGCTGTGTTATTCATTAGGGGCCCGACATCTGGCTTTTTCTTCGACGATTGACGCCAGAATGCGTGGTATATATGGTGCAGCCGGAAATGGCCCCTAAGTCACGTTCGCACCGGCACGCCCGAAACAGAAACCGAGACTCGCCCCAAGGCTGGCGAGAAGAAAGGTGAAACTAAGCAAACAACCACAACGGTGGCGGCGGCCTTCAGCTCCAGTCCTCACCCGATGGCGAACCAGAGGGAACGGAATCCACAAGCACTCATGTAACCTTAGGCTAATTAAACGCCAATCGTAATACCAGTTCACATAAAAGCTGCTTACATAATGAGAAATACTTCAAAATGCTTCTTCTGTTATGGTGGTGCTACGAGAAGCAGGACAACAATACAGAGACGACGGAGGCTGAGGGTATGCTTTGGTTAGGTCTATGCTGCAGCAACTTAACAACACAAAGAAAACCAACCATGCGAAACCCCTATACCCTTTTTTGCAGAGCGCCTGGATACATTGCCCCTTGTAGCATTTATTGTATCCTATATATATATTAGACGTCCGTCCCGTCGAGCTAGCTCCCTTTATTGTGGGATGCAATCAAAGAAGACGCTCTCCAGACACCAGGGCTTCATGTACAGGGCACACCTGAGTTCACAGCAAAAACACAACTCGTGCGAGCTTTCTCTTCTTTTTCTCGGGAAGAGAAAGAGGGACGCATTCATCATAGCTGCCTGCTTTCCACGTGTGACCTACCATGTCGAATGCGAAACACGCCCCATTCCTTCGGACGCCATGCGTCGTAAAACAATCGCCAGTATGTGGGCGCGAAAGAAGCTGACGTCCACCTCCCTTCCCTTGCACTCAGCTAGCCACTTAGTTTCGCAAGGCGCCCGGGACATTAACACGAGACAGAGGCGGGCATATGCGGCGATTGCAAGAAACTAAGGCCATTAGGAAAGGAAAATGTTGGGAGGGGCAAAACAAATGATCTCATACGGCACGTGCACAGACAGACAGACAGACAGACAGACAGACAGACAGACAGACAGACAGACAGACAGACAGACAGACAGACAGACAGACAGACAGACAGACAGACAGACAGACAGGCAGGCAGGCAGACAGACAGATAGATAGATAGATAGATATGTAGATAGATAGATAGATAGATAGCTAGCTAGCTAGCTAGCTAGATAGATAGATAGATAGATAGATAGATAGATAGATAGATAGATAGATAGATAGATAGATAGATAGATAGATGCCCCGCTGCGGTGGTCTAGTGGCTAAGGTACTCGGCCGCTGACCCGCAGATCGCGGGATCGAATCCCGGCTGCGGCGGCTGCATCGCCGATGGAGGCGGAAATGCTGTAGGCCCGTGTGCTCAGATTTGGGTGCACGTTAAAGAACCCCAGGCGTTTGAAATTTCCGGAGCCCTCCACTACGGCGTCTCTCGTAATCATATGGTGGTTTTGGGACGTTAAACCCTACATATCAATCAGATAGATAGATAGATAGATAGATAGATAGATAGATAGATAGATAGATAGATAGATAGATAGATAGATAGATAGATAGATAGATAGATAGATAGATGCAGTCAATGAACAAATATTTGTGGAGAGATTTGTGCCCTAGCATGCTTTTTTCAGATAGAGGTACCGACAAATGAAACAACAAATTCAGGGCACGTAACACGCTCAATATATACACAAAGCGCACTAGAAGACGCAGCATGTAAAAATCAGAAAAAATACTTAATAAGAGAAGGGTAACTAATATCAGGGATGTTTTCCATTGTACACAGCCAAGGAATAATGAAACCCAAGGAATGCATACGGGGACGCAACTTGGTATTTTTACTTGGACTGTAGCGCTAATGAGAGTGAAGGAAATGAAAGTGAACGAAAAAGCAACCCGCCACCCGTGGGTATCAGATCCGCGAAGTTCACATTACACGGAATTTGTGGCTTCTGAAAAAATATAATATATATGGCATGTAAATCATTCACTGAATGGAAATTAAATCAAAGCAGTATATGAAAAATGTTATATCATTTTTCTTGTCTTCGATGTATCGGCTTACACGCCACGCTTGCATTCTATAGATCTTTTAGATTTCCCCCTCATTTGTTATTTTTTTATTCTACCTCTATATTTATTTGGCTATGTCTTAACTTGTCCGCATTTTTTTATCGCTGGTGAATTTTTCCTTCTCGGAAAATGGGAGTAAGAGTATAACGAACGTCTTCAAAAAGTTATGCGCGTTCAATAAGGTGTCTCTCGGGATGGTTAAATATTAAATACATTTAAGATGACCACAATTCTTGACTCGGGTAAGTGATAGTATCATTCGCACGTTGGCACCTGCACACTGGCGTATTTTCTGGGTTAATCTGGCATTTCGTGTGCGGCAGAAGCGCATCTCTGAGGCAACGTATAAAGCACGTGGTTGAGATCTCCTCCGCCAGGTGACTCTACTATCCCACCGCTGCTCACAACGACAGCGTCTGTTCTTCCAATGAACTCATTCATCTAATTAAAATTATATATCCTGACGGTTCACTGGCCATTCTCTTAAGTAAGATTATCCCCCAATATATGTATCCAATAGAACTCTTAAATTCGAGCAGAACTATCGATTTCGCGCAGTTTTACTTTTTTTAAGGAATGTTGGAAATATTTGCATAACCGGAAGTGTTCATCCGGAAGTGCTGAGAGAGAAACAAGACTGTCAGTCGTTGGTCGTCCAAGTAAGGTACAGAGAACTTGAAATACGTTCACAATATACCAATAAAAAGGCCTGCGTTGCGCGCACGCACAAAGGTGTGTCAACGTGGACGAAGCCAAGCGAACTGGGAAGTTTCCGGTTCTTCGTTCTGCCTTTCAGCCTCGTTTCTTTTCAATTATTCACGAAAGTAAACGACTGAGGTCGAGCAAACACAACCGACGAAAATTTCTGGCGGAAACCTCTATGAAGATAGTAATTTGGTGCTACTGGTCGCGCCCATTTAGCGTACATCACGATTCGTTAGCCACGAGCCCAAGGGATGGTTAATTGGCGCATCCCATCTTTTCCTTTCTTTCTTTCTTCTTTCTTTCTTTCTTTCTTTCTTTCTTTCTTTCTTTCTTTCTCTCTTTCTTTCTTTCTCTCTTTCTTTTTTCCTTCTTTCTTTCTTTCATTCTTTCTTTGTTTCTTTCTTTCTTTCTTTCCGTAATTTTTTTACCCAGGGGCGTTAAACATTTCAAGTTGGAAACTGCGCAGCTAGCAGCTGTTCGATTAGCCGAGTTTAGTCGCTGCGAATTTTTTTTTTTCACAAGAGTTGCAACGCGTACAGAAAAGGTAACGTTTCCTCGACATTTTTTTTCTTTTGTTTACCCCCAGATAATCGCGCCAGAGCCATCCAACCGCACGCCCCAAGGTTCGGGCTCGAGTGTACATGCAGGGCTTCCTGCACGCAACTTGAACCAGCGCGTGTTTGTAACTAGATTGTGGCTTCAGCACTTATCATCTATTGTCAAGGTAAGGGAGTCAAGTGCATGAACTTTAGTAAAAAAATGCAGTGCTACAACGCAAAATGTTCAGTAACGAAAAGAAAGAGAGTATGGAAAAAGAGAATACAGAGAGAGCACCACAGCCCCTTCTGTCAGACGAAAACGAAGACGAGAACCTCCAGGTTTTATCTTCATGCCTCTGCGCACTGTCATTTGTAGTAACCATGAAGGAACACCAGCTATTTCTGTCTCAAACCTTGTTAAGAGAATGGGAAACGCGTGCGCGTGTGTGTGAGGGGGGGGGGCAGGTGGGGGATGAGTTTCAAGCCACGGCACAAAGGTCAAAGATCGTTTTCATTTTCCCCAAAATAATTT
This sequence comes from Rhipicephalus annulatus, assembly GCA_013436015.1. NCBI lineage: Eukaryota > Metazoa > Arthropoda > Arachnida > Ixodida > Ixodidae > Rhipicephalus > Rhipicephalus annulatus. Next base: position 6,158 of record WOVY01001835.1, on the reverse strand, counting down.
TTTTTTCGGTCGAAAACGAAAACTTTTGACCCGACGGCGACTGAGACTACGCACAATAGAAGATCATCCACCGTTTGCTTGCATGCCCTCATTTTCCTAATTGACAGAGGCTCCGCGGAGATCAATTTTCGGGATTCACCGTATCCGCGCATCAGCGCCGTGCATTATTTCTTGTTCTGCTTTGTTTCTCGTCTCGACTTCGTTGACTTCGTTTTCAGGATATTATAAATATTGATGCAGGGAGACGCACGTTATGGATAATAAGCACACCACTCGGATTTCTTTTCATCAACGAATAAATATTTATGGACGTTGATTTCGGCACTGGTGGAGCTGCGAATATTTGGCGGCGTTGATATACCAGAAGCCTAGCTGCTCGAGGAGTTGCTTAGCTCTCCGTCTTTCGTTACGATTGTGACAAGGCCCCCGTTCTAAGCGTCGAAAGATCAATAGAATGTGTTTTTTTTCTTGTAGGCGTCTTCGTCACTTTTTCAATACTAGATATCAGAGGCTAAAGTAACCAAACTTACCTTTCACCTCCCTCGCTATCACTGTGTAAGAGGGAGAGAGGTAGCTTACCGAATAAGAAAATCCATGAAGACATCCAGCCAATGGCGTAGCAACACCATGCCCGTACCCCCCTCGAAATACTTTTCCAATTTTAGAGTAGAAAGGAACGGTCGACCACATTTACCAGCCCGGCCCTTACATTGAATCGAAAAGGTGCCGCCCCACCCCCTCTCCGAAAAACACTCTGGCGCCTCTGTTTCAAGCCAAATAACAAAAAAGTCAGTTCAGCGGCAAGGGTTAAACAGTAATGCGATGTCAGCACATTTAAATGCTGTAAGTAGAGGCGCTAGCCACTATTCTCTCAAAAATAAACCTCAAGTAAGCCAAGAAAACACCAGCATAAGGAAACGCTACCGCATAGGCATCTAAAGGGACGTTCATGGTGTATATCCCTTCAATGCAAACTTGGAGGTGACAAGAGAACGCATATCAACGTATTAGACGCCTGCTGATAATCGCTACGAAGGTATGGGAGCGCGACCACGCTTGGTTGATCAAACAACCGAGCGCCTGCCCAAACCCGCGACCCCCCCCCCCCCCCTCACTACTCCGATTGGCCAATCGCGCAACGAAAGACGACCGGCCTGTTTCCTTCTCGTTTTATTCGCGATCATTGGCTGCCCTCGCAAGCTTTCACTCGCACGTAAGGCATAGTGGTATTGATATGATCATTTTTTAAAAAATAAATATATATAAGGGGCATCACGGCGGCACCGACGGCGACGCCAAAAGTATGCCAGGAGCACCCGTATACTTTCTTTTTTCATTGCAATGAAACCTATCTCTAAGGCTGTTCTTGCACATTCTTTTCGTTTCTCAAGGCACGACAATGACTTACCTTTTCCCCGAGTTAGCTTTACACTACCGGTCATTTGAGAACAATACCGAAGCCAGCCCCGTGTCCTTGCGCGCCTCAGAAGTATGTGGTAGCACAAGAGAGAACTCCTTGTAAAGAGTGGCGTGCGCTACGGTAACCCATTACAAGTACACACATACGGCGAAACGTGGCCGACACCGTGGTCTCCTACCACACGAAACCGTTGCGTCAGCGTTCGTGCACGCCCGCAGATAAGCCTGTTTCGTGTCCTTCAGTGTTCCACACGCATGCCCTCTCCCTCTCTCTACCCTCTCTCCATGCCAGGAGCACCCATATTCTTTTTTTAATTGCTATAAAACCTCTCTGTAAGGCTGTACTTCTGCCAGTCTTGCACATTCTTTTTGTTTCTGAAGGCACGACAATGACTTACTTTTTCCCTGAGTTAGCTTTACACTACCGGTCATTTGAGAACAATACCGAAGCCTGCCTCGTGTCCTTGCGCGCCTCAGAAGTATGTGGTAGCACAAGAGAGAGCTCCTTGTAAAGAGTGGCGTGCGCTACGGTAACCCATTACAAGTACACACCTACGGCGAAACGTGGCCGACACCGCGGTCTCCTACCACACGAAACCGTTGCGTCAGCGTTCGTGCACGCCCGCAGATAAGCCTGTTTCGTGTCCTTCAGTGTTCCACACGCATGCCCTCTCCCTCTCTCTACCCTCTCTCCATGCCAGGAGCACCCATATTCTTTTTTTAATTGCTATAAAACCTCTCTGTAAGGCTGTACTTCTGCCAGTCTTGCACATTCTTTTTGTTTCTGAAGGCACGACAATGACTTACTTTTTCCCTGAGTTAGCTTTACAATACCGGTCATTTGAGAACAATACCGAAGCCAGCCCCGTGTCCTTGCGCGCCTCAGAAGTATGTGGTAGCACAAGAGAGAACTCCTTGTAAAGAGTGGCGTGCGCTACGGTAACCCATTACAAGTACACACATACGGCGAAACGTGGCCGACACCACGGTCTCCCACCACACGAAACCGTTGCGTCAGCGTTCGTGCACGCCCGCAGATAAGCCTGTTTCGTGTCCTTCAGTGTTCCACACGCATGCCCTCTCCCTCTCTCTACCCTCTCTCCATGCCAGGAGCACCCATATTCTTTTTTTAATTGCTATAAAACCTCTCTGTAAGGCTGTACTTCTGCCAGTCTTGCACATTCTTTTTGTTTCTGAAGGCACGACAATGACTTACTTTTTCCCTGAGTTAGCTTTACACTACCGGTCATTTGAGAACAATACCGAAGCCAGCCCCGTGTCCTTGCGCGCCTCAGAAGTATGTGGTAGCACAAGAGAGAACTCCTTGTAAAGAGTGGCGTGCGCTACGGTAACCCATTACAAGTACACACCTACGGCGAAACGTGGCCGACACCACGGTCTCCTACCACACGAAACCGTTGCGTCAGCGTTCGTGCACGCCCGCAGATAAGCCTGTTTCGTGTCCTTCAGTGTTCCACACGCATGCCCTCTCCCTCTCTCTACCCTCTCTACATGCCAGGAGCACCCATATTCTTTTTTTAATTGCTATAAAACCTCTCTGTAAGGCTGTACTTCTGCCAGTCTTGCACATTCTTTTCGTTTCTCAAGGCACGACAATGACTTACTTTTTCCCTGAGTTAGCTTTACACTACCGGTCATTTGAGAACAATACCGAAGCCAGCCCCGTGTCCTTGCGCGCCTCAGAAGTATGTGGTAGCACAAGAGAGAACTCCTTGTAAAGAGTGGCGTGCGCTACGGTAACCCATTACAAGTACACACATACGGCGAAACGTGGCCGACACCACGGTCTCCCACCACACGAAACCGTCGCGTCAGCGTTCGTGCACGCCCGCAGATAAGCCTGTTTCGTGTCCTTCAGTGTTCCACACGCATGCCCTCTCCCTCTCTCTACCCTCTCTCCATGCCAGGAGCACCCATATTCTTTTTTTAATTGCTATAAAACCTCTCTGTAAGGCTGTACTTCTGCCAGTCTTGCACATTCTTTTCGTTTCTGAAGGCACGACAATGACTTACTTTTTCCCTGAGTTAGCTTTACACTACCGGTCATTTGAGAACAATACCGAAGCCAGCCCCGTGTCCTTGCGCGCCTCAGAAGTATGTGGTAGCACAAGAGAGAACTCCTTGTAAAGAGTGGCGTGCGCTACGGTAACCCATTACAAGTACACACATACGGCGAAACGTGGCCGACACCACGGTCTCCCACCACACGAAACCGTCGCGTCAGCGTTCGTGCACGCCCGCAGATAAGCCTGTTTCGTGTCCTTCAGTGTTCCACACGCATGCCCTCTCCCTCTCTCTACCCTCTCTCCATGCCAGGAGCACCCATATTCTTTTTTTAATTGCTATAAAACCTCTCTGTAAGGCTGTACTTCTGCCAGTCTTGCACATTCTTTTCGTTTCTCAAGGCACGACAATGACTTACTTTTTCCCTGAGTTAGCTTTACACTACCGGTCATTTGAGAACAATACCGAAGCCAGCCCCGTGTCCTTGCGCGCCTCAGAAGTATGTGGTAGCACAAGAGAGAACTCCTTGTAAAGAGTGGCGTGCGCTACGGTAACCCATTACAAGTACACACATACGGCGAAACGTGGCCGACACCACGGTCTCCCACCACACGAAACCGTCGCGTCAGCGTTCGTGCACGCCCGCAGATAAGCCTGTTTCGTGTCCTTCAGTGTTCCACACGCATGCCCTCTCCCTCTCTCTACCCTCTCTCCATGCCAGGAGCACCCATATTCTTTTTTTAATTGCTATAAAACCTCTCTGTAAGGCTGTACTTCTGCCAGTCTTGCACATTCTTTTCGTTTCTGAAGGCACGACAATGACTTACTTTTTCCCTGAGTTAGCTTTACACTACCGGTCATTTGAGAACAATACCGAAGCCTGCCTCGTGTCCTTGCACGCCTCAGAAGTATGTGGTAGCACAAGAGAGAGCTCCTTGTAAAGAGTGGCGTGCGCTACGGTAACCCATTACAAGTACACACATACGGCGAAACGTGGCCGACACCGCGGTCTCCTACCACACGAACCGTTGCGTCAGCGTTCGTGCACGCCCGCAGATAAGCCTGTTTCGTGTCCTTCAGTGTTCCACACGCATGCCCTCTCCCTCTCTCTACCCTCTCTCCTTGTCGGGCGTACCATCCGAAGTAGGCATCGATAACGGACCTAACGAGGGTACGAGCACTCACACTCACGAAGATGGACTCTCCGCGCTGAACGAAACTGCCAGCGTCAGCTGAACCCCGTCGGGTCATTGTCAAACTACCGCGGGCATGAAAGCCTTGCTCTGCGGGCGTTTTAACTGCCGTTGCCGAGTAGGGGATTTGAGAACGCGCTCATAATTGGGCCCCTGTGCGGCGAAATGCGTAACGCAGCAGAATCAGAGTTCTCCACAGCAGCGAAAAGGGGCTCTAGACTCGTTATACACAAAAGACGTACTACATCCGAGCTTCGTCTTCCTTGAGTGTTCACATTGAATGTTAAATCGTACACAGAGCTTGAGCTTGGCCGGTTTTGAAACTACAAATGAGAAGGCCACCTAAAGGGCGAAACAGACAGAGAATAATATAAATTAAAGATAGATAGGAAACAGGTTAACAGGTATAGAGACACCTTAATTGTTTAACCCATACTACAAGGGACGGAAATAGAGAGAGAGACATACAGACGGAACGAAGAGCGGAGGTAAATGCAACGATGCGAAAAGAGGGAGCGAGGAACGCCGCTGCCACGTCAGAAACATAATGCTCCCATAACCGCCTTCCTGTGCGACGATAGTATGTATGTATGTATGTATGTATGTATGTACGTATGTATGTATGTATGTATGTATGTATGTATGTATGTATGTATGTATGTATGTATGTATGTATGTATGTATGTATGTATGTATGTATGTATGTATGTATGTATGTATGTATATATGTATGTATGTATGTATGTATGTATGTATGTATGTATGTATGTATGTATGTATGTATGTATGCATGCATGCATGCATGCATGCATGCATGTATGTATGTATGTATGTATGTATGTATGTATGTATGCATGTATGTATGTATGTATGTATGTATGTATGTATGTATGTATGTATGTATGTATGTATGTATGTATGTATGTATGTATGTATGTATGTAAAAGCGGTTTGACATAACCCGGATTCGGTGAATTTGATCAGCGAATGTAGCCGGTCAGTTACCGAATACGTGCGACGCTCATTGACAATAAGCTTTTCCCGTTGTAATGGGTGATATGGTAGGACTGAGCTGCCGTCTCAATCTTATTTCTTTACCTATATTTTCATTTTACCCCAAATGTGTTTTTGCCGTGGTCCCCCACGGTTCCACTTACGTATTTACGTGAGTCACGGGTATGACGGTGTAAAATGTAAGATTGCAAAAAAAAACCTACAAAAACGAATTCCGTTGCTGGACGTGGAACCTATGACCTCTCGCTCTGCAGCGCGAAACCACTCGGCCACGGAGCGTACGCTCTTCAGCTTAGTAGCAGTGAGCTATTTATTCGCAACGTGTACCGTTGGCGGTCCTCAAAACTCAGTGAAATCAGTGGGTTTGCGTAATTACTTGCGAGGTGGCGCAGGAGCATGCACGGCCTATTTGTCAGGCTGACCACGTCAGAGCCTGGTACTGCCCCAAGGTTTCAACCCGCAGATCAAGAACTACCTGTTCGCGTGCTCTACACAGACGTGGCAGCC
>WOVY01001834.1:0-32436 GCA_013436015.1 Rhipicephalus annulatus | reverse complement strand
ACATTGGACGGTCTGTAGGCTTTTTGTAAGGTTTGTTGACAAGCGGTCATTTTCGACCATGACAATGACGTCCAAAAAGTTAATGCTAGTTTTAGAACTTTTGTGCGTGAATTTTATTGACGGGTGGCATTTGTTAAAATCCTCTATGAAGCGGAAAAGACTTCCCTCATCATGGTTCCATATCATGAAAATATCGTCTAAGTATCTTCTGTAGTAGAAAGGTTGCAAGGTGCGTCCCTCAATGAATGGGATTTCAAGTGAAGCCATAAAGGTGCTCGCGAAGTTTGGGGCCATTTTCGTGCCCATTGCAGTGCCACTGACCTGAAGGAAATGCTTGCCGTTGAACTCAAAATGGTTATAATTTAGTACAAGTTCAAGAAGTGCAAACAGTACCTCGCCACTTACACTAGTTGATGACTCAGATTTTACATATCAGAAACCATAGCCGCTATTCCGTCATGGTGAGGTATGTTGGTGTACAGTGAGCAGACGTCTATGGTCACCAGAAAACTGCCGCCTGGGATGTCGAGACTTGAAGTTTCGCAGATGAAGTGGTTTGTGTCCTTTAGGTAATAGGGAAAATTTGGGGGGATGTTTTTTATTAAGGAATTGATGAATTCTGATATATTTTTGTTGATGTGCTGCTACTGGATACTACCCGGACGTCCCGGATTACCTGCCTTGTGTATTTGGGGAGCAAATAGAATCGACCGGGAACAGAATGGGCCGGTAACATTGCTTTTAACATTTTGCCGGTAATTTTCTCGTCCCGGCGGAGATTGTTTAGGGTTACTTTTATCTCCCTTTCAAAATTCGGGAGTCGGGTCCGTTGGAAGTTCTTTGTAGAATTTTGTGTCTGATAGCTGTCGTTCCCTTTCCTTTAAGTAGTCCGACGTGTTTAGAATTACTATGCAGCCCCCTTTATCAGCCGGTTTGACAGTAATTCCAGTGTTTTTTTCGTAGTTCATCGTGTGCCCTTCTTTCTGTCTTTGATATGTTGTTTCGAAATGGCCGATTTTTTCATACGCTCTGATGATATCTTTTTGAACTGCTGATATATACTTATTGAGGTGTTTGTCCCTCTGCTCACCCGGACACCATGATTTGTCACCACCAATCACTCTACTCTCGTCCGCACAGTCCTTGCGATCATGAAAGTATTCATGGAGGCGGAGATTACGCGCAAAGTTATCGAGGTCTTGGTACAGTTCAAATTCATTGAATCTACCGGATGATGGACAAAAGGTCAAGCCTCTCGACAAAAGTTGAAGCTGAGCGGGTGTGATTGTTGTGTTTGACAGATTGAGGACATTTTCCTCATAAGTTTTCGGCTGCTCTTGGCTATCACGTGGCACGGGAGTGTCAGCGTCATATTCGAGAGTAAGGATGTTTTGATTAGGATTGCACTGTAGTTTTGAGTTCCCATTTTTCTCCTCAAAGTTAGGTTGTGGTACGGGTGGTCCCTGGTGTTCTTGTACGGGCCTCATTCCTATTTTCCTGTTGCAGAGCAGTGGAGCTACTGCAGTCCCGCTTGAATTTTTTATCTTTTACTACTGAAATTTCGCCCCTCTTCTTTAGCTCATATCTTTCCAGTTCTCTTGCCTCATGCTCTCCGAGATTAGATACCAATTTCTGCGTGGCCTCCATGACACTGTATTCGGCGGCCTTACGCTCACTATGGTTTGCAATGACCCGAATCAGTTGCAAGGACGCGTCTAGTAATATTTTTTCCCACTTCCCCCTTTCTGCTTCACTTAGTGTAGACATTGAGGGGTTGCAGGCTAGGCGGAGACCCTTAGGTGCAATTTCGTGATACAGATATTTGTTTAGTTGTTCTGCGTGTTTTTCGTATTGCACCCGCTTTTCAACTATTTTCCTAATCGATAGAAATGAGTGGGACCATGCGTGCTTAAGACTGCCCGTACCTTTTGTTTCCCCGTGTCATTTGGAAGCCGCCGCCTTAGTCTTCGCCTTATTCGTCCGCCTGGTGTTGTAAGGCCTCGCTGGTGGGAGTGGCGACGTCGTCACTGCTGGGACCCTGGATGGCTCTTTGTGTCCCTCGGCTCCCTGTTGTTGAGTGGGTTTGGCACTGGAGTTTGCCGTGCAAGCCGTTGCCGCCGATCTCTGACTCACTGGTGGGACTCGCTGGCTCGCTGGCCTCGCTGGTGGTAGTGGCGACATCGTCACTGCTGGTGCGCTGGATGGCTTTGTGTGTCGCTCGGCTTCTTTTTGTTGAGGGGGCTTGGCACTGGAGTTGTCCGTGCAAGCGATTGCCGCCGATCTCCATGCCGCCGACGTCCATCGCAGCTGCACCCTCGTGTGATGTGCCAGCAGCGCGACTCCCTCGAAGCTTGCATGTAAGCCGTCAGCAGCCAGGAAGCGGCGCAGCGGAAGTGTTGAGAAACCACGTTCGACGTAATAGACGCCTGCTCCCAACAACCCGTAGTGGCAGAGACGGCGGGCCTCTCTGCTTAATCGCTGTACCTCCATATTAAACTGATTCATTGATCGCCAGTTCGAGTCCCGCCGTCGGTGATTGGGTGCGCGAGGTAGTGGCAGACTAAGATGCAGTGTCTTGATGTTCGGGCGCATCTGCCTCAATCGCTTCGATGCCTCCCTCAACGAATCCAGTGATCTTGAAGAGCTCGTCTTCAGGATGTCCGTTGTGCCCACATGCAGAAACAACGTGTCCACCCGGTAAGGTAGGTACTCAAGTAGCGCCGGAATGTCCGAAAACATAGCACCACCATAGGAGATGAAGCACGGCATCGATGAGTCGTTCGGGCTGAAGTGCGTGTGGACGTACCGCATGATTGAGTCCCCGATGACGGCACACTTCGTAGGGTAATTTGGATATCTCCGCGACAAACGCTCCGTTGATGATGTACTGGCAGCCATGGTTCAGGTCAGTGGGAGTAATAATTCAATGAGCCAGTTAGTCTTCGTGAAGGTATGGGGTATGGCACAACGGGAGCGTTGTCAGCAAGGATAAATATATTTATTTTCCAACAGTTTTCGGGAGGGGTCCTCCCTTCATCAGGGGATGAGTTATACTGACATGAGCTTCCAAACTTCGTTTGCTGCCGCGTCCCTCTCGCCTTGAAAGACGTTTGCGAGAGTGAGAGGGAACTGGAAAAAGGAAAAAAAAACAAAAAGGGGGAGAAAAAAGACAAAAAAAGAAAGAAAAGAAAGAAAGTAAAAAAGAGGAAGGACCACTGTCAACACTGAGAACGAAGCCAACTGTCCGTCTACATCCACATACGGTTCATATCACGTGCTGTTCAGTTCTTGACGTGTGTCGGGCCACCGAAGATTGTCGCCGCGGTGCCGGGAGGTTCCGGGACGGCGTGCCTAAAGAAAGGGGTTTCCCCGTAATTGGTCGTTCGCCGGGCGGCGGGCGGTGTGCGTAAAGGAAAGGTTTTTCGTTATTGGGTCGGTCGGCTATTTACCTTTAATCTTCGTCCGTTTACCTTCAACGGTCCTGAAGTGGTAGGCGAACGTAAACACTTTGTATGTGCATGTGAAAAAAAAAACACAAGAAAGGACAGCGTACAAGTACGAGTCAGTCAGAAAAAAGCATGGTCTCCAGCTATCAATCTTTGTCACCAATTTTTCTCCTGGCTTACTTCTCGGAGGCAGTTGAGTTTTCCGGGGACCTCGTTGATGCCGGCTACTAATGTACGAAATTTGAAAATAAAATATGCCTCACGCTGTTCGCGCTCGCGTCTGTTTGAAAAACCGGACTGCAAAAGAGTTACGCTGATATTTTCAAAACTGTGGTTTGGCAGGCGCAGATGTCTAGATAAAGGTAGCTTCGGCAGTGAAGTGGCGTGGTACCGGTGATTATTGAACAGCAGCCGAAATGGCGTGTCTGTTTGGCCGATATATTCTTGTCCGCAGATGTTGCAATGTAGCATGTATATTACGTTACTGGAGTCACAATTAAGGCTTTCAGTTATGCAGAATTTGAAATCCGAGAAGTTCGCTTTGGATTCACGTGTTGTGACCATCTGTGGACATACCTTGCATCGAGATTTTTTTTCCGCAGCGATGGCACCCTGATTGAATTTTGGGGGTGTGTGTTTTTGCTCTGACAAGATGTCCTTCAGATTTTTATCCCGGCGGTACACCACGTGAGGTGGCTTCGCGAAAATAGAAGTTAGTCGTTTGCTTTGCCTGATTATGTTGAAATGGCGGGAAGGTATGTTGTTGATTCGTGGCGCTGATGAGGAGTAGGTTAGTACAAGGTTCGTTTGTGAAGTCGTTTTAGATACTCTATTTGGTCCCTTAATTATATCATTCCTGTTCACCTTGCGAGCACGTAGTATGGCATCGTCAAGAATGTCTTCCGGATAATTTTGTTTCAATAAGGAATGCTTTAGGTGTTCCGCGTGTCTGTCAAATTCCCGCATATCGGTGCATATTCTTCGGTACCGGTAGGCCTGAGAATATGGAATACCCGTTTTTCAATGCTTTGGGTGGCTGCTGTTGAAATGTAGGTACATTTGACGGTGTGTAGGCTTTTTGTAAAAATTTGTTGACAAGCGGTCATTTTTGACAGTGACAGTGACGTCCAAAAAGTTATTGCTAGTTTTGGAAATTTTGTGCGTGAATTTATTGACGGATGGCATTTGTTAAAATCCTCTATGAAGCGGAAAAGACTACTATATATATATATATATATATATATATATATATATATATATATATATTTATTTATTTATTTATTTATCCACACGTATGTGCTTTTGTGATTTTGTCTTACTATATTGTGTCGCGTGTGAAAAGGGGGGACATCGGGCAAGGAGTTCCGCGTAGTCGCAAATTAGTGACACCACACAACCAAAAAGCCTCAGCGAGGGCACGCGCTGTCCCAAACGACTCCCTCGTTTGTTTCTCCTTGACGCGGGCTCAAGCTCGCCACAGTTCATCGCCAGGTGACAATATTTTGTCCATAAAAAAACTGACTTCGCCGCGATGCTCATGCAACTGGTAGTGCATAAGCGTAAGGAAACCAAACGAGCACAATGCGGGCTCATTGAAGAAGAAGAAAAAACAACAACAAGCGGCACAGTCACACTAACGCATGAAGTACGGCTTGAACCGTACAACGTGGACAATCTCTGGGTAGTTTTTTTTTTTTTTTTTACTGACGTGGTTACGTCTGGGACCACCTCATAGTTCTCGCCACTCACAGGATGCGCTACCTATAGGGTCTAAAGTAGTGACTCAGGAGCTTTTCAGACAACCCTCGGCGGCGAACCATAGTTCATACCGAAATCAATGCGTCATAAAGAAATCCTGCCTGGAACGTGAGCCATGAACGATCTGCCCTACCCTCTGATTTTACCCTTCCCTCCGGTACAAAGGCGATAGTCTCTGGCGGCCGCCCCTTGAGAAAACAGCAATGCTCTCTCAGTTGCTTCCGAGCAGCTGTGATGTCACGTGACAGACTGGTACGGCAACGTCACATGACTGAGCAGTACGGAGGCGGGCGTTCACACGTGGCGGACAGTCACCACATCCGGCAAGAGCCATGTCCTCTGAGATAGCGTGCTGGCAGAACGCTTCCAAATGAAAAAAGGGTGACGTTTCAGGCATACTGTTATAGACGATAGTCTTTTTGGGACCTTCAACGCAAAAATTTTAGTCTTTCTGTCTGTCTGTCTGTCTATCTGTCTGTCTGTCTGTCTGTCTGTCTGTCTGTCTGTCTGTCTGTCTGTCTGTCTGTCTGTCTGTCTGTCTGTCTGTACAATTGCCTGTTTGTCTACTCTTAACGGCACCGGCTACTTGAAACGGCCGGCCCCATCTGCAGCACCCACCAATGTTGCTCAAGAATGAGCGCTCATACTTGTGCATTGTCAATTAAAAAGCAATTGTTGCGCATGTATGGGGCCCCATTACAACACGTATATATTTTGCATTTGCGTCTTTTACTAGAAAATAATGACCCCTGATCTGCATGTTACATTACAAATTTCGTCGAAAGACGCTAGTCTTGCATCCGGAGAGAGTGAACAAAACATTTATTGATGTTATGCGCAAGAAAATCGGTTAAAGGTATTCTGGAAGCGCTGCGCACGAGTGCCTCGAGCGTGCAGCGAAGGTGAACGAGCACATCGAGGCCCGTTATACAACAGCGCCATCTGGCATTTACCTTGTAAAACGAAGGAAGGCATGCACGCCTGCGGAGAAAGATGCGTGCCATTTTCGGAGGTGATAAGTTGTAGAACGCGAAGCGACGGACAGGTGCCACCACCGTGTCGTTTTAGCAAAGCGTTTGTAATACTACTTTTTTGAGCATCGCATCGCACTGCCAGTGCAGTGCGAACAAACGGCCGGCATCGGCCGTTTGTTCACCTCGCAAGGAGCCAGCCATTCCCGCGTCTGGTCTAGCTGAGCGCCAGATGTGGAATGCACCCCAGCGCCACCGCATGAAGGCGAGTCTTTTTGCGGGAATATATTCGCAAGTTCCGTTCACTGAAACGCTGGCGGCTTTAAAAAAATTACGCTAGCGTAATTTTTTTAAAATATTGCAGTAGCGGTGGGGCAACGGCGTTCATAGCATGTGAATGTACGTCTAGGCGGGCGTTGGGCTTTCACTAGAGCGTTAATGTTGTAATTACTGGACGCACAAAAGTCGCTGCTGTCATTGCACAGTCTTCGTTTGTGAAAAGGGTGCATTTTTTGACACAGCGATGTAACAACTGAGACGCTTATTCGCGTTCATCTGTACCTGTGAGTACATTCCATGCCTCATTTTGCGTGGAAAACGCGGGGCACGTTTCGATCTGCTTGCCATTCGGCACTGACCTTCGATTTGTTGCTATCGCGTTCATTGCTTCGCCTTTGCAACAAAGCTGTGCCATTTTTCAAAAATATGCCAGCATATCCACGGAGTGAATGATGGATAGTGGGGCGAAGCATCCGTCCGTCCATTTGTTCTTGCTTCCGTCCATCCATGGCTGCGTCTGGGTGGCCGCCTGTGCGTCCATCCGCCCGTCCCTGCATGCGCCTGTTTGTGCGTCCGCACATTCGTGTGTGCGTCCATCCCTGCTTTGTCCATGCATCCGCTTTTGTGTCCGTCCATGCTTCCATCCGTCCATGCAGCCATGCATGCGTCCGTCCATTCATCTGTCTGTGTGTCCGTTTGTCCATCTATTCAACACTCCAAGTACCACCATCTCGCATCTTTTCATCATATATTCCCGATATAGAAGCATCGCCATCCAGCGGACATTCCAAGGACTGAACGAGAGGAGGCACACGCACACTGTCTTACGGCTTGTGCTTCGTGTCCACTTCCCACCTTTAACCACCTCGAGTTCATGGTATATACTAGTTCATTGTATTCACGCCACTGAGGCCCAACGCTCGCTAAAACTTTCTAAAACGTAGCAGGTTACGCCCAGCGAGTATAACATAGCAACCCTTTCTTGTCTTCTGTGTATTGTTGAGCAATAAAAATTTGTGTATTGTTGAGCAATAAAAAAAGCAGAGTGCGCGTTAACTAAAAGTCGAATTCTTCTGTCTCTCATTCCCGCTTAGCAGCCATTGGCATGTACATTGAGCACTATCTTTTATTGCTCAACAACGCACAGAAGATATCTCTTGCCGGCACCACCTAGGAGGTCAAAGTGTTATACTTGTTACACACTACAACTTCTACTACGGCTACGAGGGACAACCGGGTGCCGCTATAAGGAGCTTCGCCCATAAAATGCGTCAAAAATATCGGCTACAGACCTTCACGCCACAGCAAGTGATGTGTTTGTAATTCAGGACCTCTTCGAGGAATCGTATCCGAGTTTCTGATGCGTCTAAGTCACGCATAATATGCGACTGCAAAAAGAATAAAGCCATCGCAAAGCAAAAAAAAATAACTGTGCAGGCCGCATATGTTCTCAGCGACTCCGACCTTAACCGATACTACCGATACTCTCTGTGGACGCCTTATTGAACCGCCCTGTGCGCCGCCTATAGGCGATGAAACTTGCGAATATCTACAAAGTGGCTTTTTGCAAACCGTTGGTAAAACTTTGAACTGCTTTTGTGTTATATGCATGCATTTGATCAGCGAATAGTTTGTAGGGCTTCATGAACTCGAGATATCCATGGCGAGAGCTTTTGGCTCCGGCTTCGGTTCGTGGTGCGCTGTTCCGCAAGAACGATTAACGTGTGTTTGTGCGTCGTTTTAGTGCTTGCCCGTGAACCGCGGGTGTTGCACTCACCGAAATTCATGGACGAGGCTGTGTTCAGCTGTCGAAACCTACGTATGTTTCTCAGACGTGCGTGTGCTGTGAGAAATTTTGCTGATTAGTGTCGGGAAGTACACGTGTGTCAGTGACAGCAGCCTATTCACAGCTGTTTGAAGACAATGCACTTTCGCACGTAAACGTTGTATGGGTATTTTAGCGTGCCTACTGTAACATCTGCATTTCGTACGCGCCAACAGTCCCGAGATGCACGCTGGGACAGCAGCGCCTTTTTAGCGTCTCGACGAATAAGTATTTCTGCAATTAGAACTTATGCGCATTATTTCGCGATATAGAGTGGTTTTTACTCATACAGTGTTTACATGATCTTATTTATGGGGAGTGGCTACTCTTACCTTCATTCAGCATCACCCCGCTGTTCAAGTGAACGCCGGAAGACGCGCCAAGGTCAAGTATGACGTACACAAATTAGTGACGGACAGGTTGGTCTCCCTTCAAATAAATAATTCTTCTGCACATCACTTTCGCGAACGTTCGCGTGTAATTGGGGTCAAGAAATGGTGCAGAACGAACCTCGAAATCTTTATAGTTACTGCATGCAGTTAGTTGCTCTTTAGAAAATGGGGATTTTTATAGCTGGTACATTATCTCCCCAGCAGTAAGTACACTGGTTGTCTTGGTCGTGGCTCACTGTAACAAATCCATTCTGAAATATGAGAACTGTATACTTATTTTCAAAGGAGTGAGCAAACGTCGGTGGCATGCGCTTTCCTGCTGACTTTTGTACTTGTTGTTCATCATCAAATTACGCAACCACTAATCAAACATCAACCAACCGATTTTCAATTTTGATCTATCTTCGTCTCGCTGCCTTTGGTCTGTTTCTTTTTTCCCATGCTTTCCTAAAATTATCCGTGAAACTTATTTCGGAGAACACGAGCATCAACTACATAGGCCAGTGTTTCAGTAAGCTGTCGCGCATGCACTAGTGCTCTTTTATTTATTGCATGACACAATGTCATATCTCGACCACTGATAAACGGAAAATTGTTTGTACTCTTTTATTGAAATCAAAAGAGTAACACTGGGATTGCACATCCCAGTGTTTGCCAAAATGCAGGGAGATGTATGATATCTGGAATGAAGTCTGCCGTGAGGCACTGGAAAATGTTTCTGTTCAAGACCATCTTGTAGAAAAGCAACCCCATCACAAGACAGCGGGACGAAACGGCCATGCACAAACGCCACGGCATGCAGGCGACGGTAAACGTGACGCCAGCGCCGGGCGCCGAGCTGGTGAAGCGGCGGCAGGGGGGGGGGGATTCTTTTTCGTTTTAGATGCGGAGCATCTAATACTCGAGTCTTGTAGTGCGGCGCCGTCCGCAAGCTTCCTCCTCCTTCTTCCACCATCTGTGCATCCCTTCCTCCTCTACACACCGCGCGCGCTTCACTCCTCCACCATCTGTGCACCCTTCCTCCTCTACACACCGCGTTCGACATCTACAATTCTCCTGATTCTCTAGTGGACGCGCATGCGCCGTCGCGCTTCGAGAACATCCAACAGCTGACAGTGCATGCGCCGTCGCGCTGTATATATACTCAAGCTCGGCGCTCGCTCGCTCAGTTGCCGCTCGTCGGCTGGTTTGTACGGTGCGTCGACGTCCAAGGTCGCGGTGAAATGAATTCCAACGAATCCACAAACACAATGATCGACGTCCCTTCGACCAGCGCCGCCCTTTCGCATACGTGTGTACGTGTTCACTCATTTAACACCCCCTCCTACAACCACGTTAACCAATTTAGCCATCGACCCAAGTAAGTCGCAATTTAACACCCCATTTCACAACCACGTTAACCAATTTAGCCATCGACCCAAGCAAGTCGCACTTTAACACCCCGTTATCCAATTATATGCTCCGCATCCTCCTCAGTGTTCCCCCGAGGGAAACTGCGGGCATTTTTTTTAAATGCGAAGCATTTTTTAGCGAACTTCAGCAACTTTGAGCATATCTATCTATTTATCTATCTATCTATTTATCTATCTATCTATCTATCTATCTAATCTATCTAACTAATCTATCTATCTAGCAGCCTACGACTTTCAGCTCTCCTGGCTGTTTGGATAATGGTATCGATACTAAACTTGGTATGGCATAACATGACTGTATGACGAGCATATTTGACTAGTCATAACATGAAAATTATGAAATGTATGTCATTATAGTCATGATTTACATTTCATGGCCTTGCTGCTCTTGCAGTGGTCTCATTTACATGACATGTTGCAAAACTGGTATGGTATGACATGATTGCATGGCAAACACAAGCGACAGACCCTAACGTGAAAATCATGAGATGCGTGTCATGTAACAACATGACTACATGCCATGCTCATGATGCGCTCGCGGCCGTTTCGCTAGCGTCACATATACCGAATTTGGTGTTACGGGACGTGAATGGACGACGAAGGCATGTGACTGGTGCAAGCATGACAATCACGTGATACGTGTCATGTAACTACATGACTACATGCTACGCTCATGGGCGCTTGTGGCCCTCTCGCTAGCTTCACGTGTACTAAATTCAGTATTACGTCACGCGAATGGACGGCATATATAAATGACATGTCCAAACATGATAAGCATGACATGCGTGTCATGTAACAACATGAATACAAGCCACGCTTATGATGCGCTCGGGGCCGTTTCGCTAGATTCATATATGCTAAATTTGGTATTACGTCACGTGATTGACTGATGAATGTATGTGACTGGTGCAACCATGATAATTATGAGATGTGTGTCATGTAAGAGCATGACTACATGTCACACTCAAGGCACCAATACACTTACACGTGACCCAGTGCGCGTTTGCTTCAGCGTTCGTTTCATCCCGTCATGCCGGCGATGCCACGCCAGGCGCCGATCTGCCTGGCCTATACTCGCAGGCACGCGCCGCAATGCGTTGCTTTGACGCATGCGCGTTTGAGCCCGCCCGGCGTCCCTTCGTCACGAAGCTAGGCAGACGCGGTGCATTCTGGGTAACGTCGTTGGTGCGAAGGGCAGCATGTCGCATTTCCTATTCGTTGTCGCCGGGCTGTGCTGACAGACGCTGGTCGCGTCTGGCGTCAGACTATTCACATTTTCATGAACGCCTCCCTGGGCGCCGCCATTGCCCTCCTTGAGCTGTGCAAATTGGCGCATCCCCTTAAATATGCACTGACAACGCTGCGCCCTTAGCCTTTGTACTCCCGCGCACAGCCCATCATGGAGGTGTTTTTTTCCTTCCTGTGAAAAGGTGTATAGAGTGTTTGTGTTTTGCTAGCGTAGCATCGCTGCGCCCAGCGTGCGCTCGTCAACGTTACGTCGCAATATAATGGGCCCTTCATGGTGCTCTCCCCGCCGTTTCGCTAGCTTCACATATTCCAAGTTTGGTATTACGGGACGTGAAGGGACGACGAAGGTATAAGACTGGTGCAAACATGATTATCATGAGATGCGTGTCATGTAACAAAACGATCACATGCCACGCTCATGATGCACGCGCGGCCGTTTCTCTAGCTTCAGAAATTCAAAATTGGCATATAATAATTATAATATCATAATATTATCATAATAGCTATGACATGAAAGTTATGTACGGCATAATTTACCTCTGCCTCGTAACGTTGATGTGATTTTAAAGTGACATATAAACCTACCTCATTCTTCCTTCGCATATCATCGATTCCCGCTGTACGTGGTATGGGACGTTTTTTTTTCGCGCTCGCGCTTGTTGTAGCTGATCGATTCTGCGTAAGTTGATG
This sequence comes from Rhipicephalus annulatus, assembly GCA_013436015.1. Classification (NCBI taxonomy): domain Eukaryota; kingdom Metazoa; phylum Arthropoda; class Arachnida; order Ixodida; family Ixodidae; genus Rhipicephalus; species Rhipicephalus annulatus. The sequence goes on along the minus strand of WOVY01001834.1, from coordinate 20,415 downwards.
CCGGCTCCTGGCGCCGGGCTCACGCGACAGAGTCAGTGGCTCCCCCCCCCCGTTTTTTAGGGAGAAACTAAGCTTCTAAAGCGGCACCCGTGCGTCCCTCGTCGTACTGCGTAACATGTCTCACGCTTTGACCTGCAAGGTAGTGCCGGTGGGAGATTTCTCCTGTGCGTTGTTGAACAATGAAAAATTCGTGGCGTGGGCGTTAACTAAACGCTGAATTCTCCTGTCTCTCATTTCCCGTTAGCAGCCTTTGGCATGTACATTGAGCACTATCTGTGGAGAAAGGGTTGCTAGGTTATAATCGCCGGGCGTAACCACCTTCGTTTTAGAAAGGTTTAGTGAGCGTTGGGCAGTAGTGCCATGAATACAGTGAACTCGTATATACCATGAACTCGAGGTGGTTAAAGGTGGGAAGTAGATACGAAGCGCAAGCCGCAAAAAAGTGTGCGTGTGCCGCCTCTCGTTTAGTCCTTGAAATGTCCACTGGAAGGCGGTGCTTCTATATGTGGAATATACGATGAAAAGATGCGAGATGGTGGTACTTGGAGCGTTGACTAGATGGGCGAACAGACACACAGACAGATGCATGGACAGATGCATGAATGGTTGCACGGAGGGATGGACGCATAGAAGTACGCAGGGGCGGATGCATGAACGAACGCAGGGACGGACGCGCGGATTGACGTGCGGACGCACGAACAGACGCATGCACGGACAAGCGGATGGACGCATGGATGGTCACACAGATGGACGCATGAACGGACGGAATCAAGAACGAATGGATGGACGGATGCTTCGGCCTACTCTCCATCATTCACCCCTTGAATATGCAGCCATTTTTTTCATTCTTGCGCCTGCTCTTACCGGCTGTATGCGTGACTTCCGTGCCGTGTGGATGTCACGGGTATTTTTTATTGCTGGGCTTCCTATAGACAGGATTTTAGTCAATACTCAGGAGCGCACCGCCTATATGCCTTCGTTATCCGGCACCTGACTGAGAGTACATTGAAAAACAGCAATTTTGTTTTCGTCTGCATATTCTACTTCATTCCTTTGGTAAGCGGAGCAAGCTTCGAGCTCAAATCAATGCAAGCAAAACTGTAAGATAAAGCGCGTCTCCGAAATTCTTGCTGACATTGCTGAGAAACTTGTACTGGGGAATATGATAATATTGTTGCTACATGACACCAGGCATTGCACGCGATTGCACGCAGCCAGCACTGTGAAGAGCATACGACTGTTCCTTATTTTCAATTTTGCGCAAATTCATCTACCCAATCTGCTACGCCGCATTTAAATACTTAAGTTAGAGCTCCCCTGTTTTCTCGAAAACATAAATCGTATGGCTACAGAATGTCCGGAAAATCGCACTCTTCGCCAAAAGTGTACTTTGCAAAACCGTTTTGCTGGGGCTATTATCTCAATGATCGCCCTATTGGATGTACAGTCGCGCCATCTAAAATAGTTCGTGAAAGTTACGAATTAGGAAGGTGATAATCTGCGTGCGTGCGTATGTGCGTGTATGCGAGTGCATGTGCATCTGCGTGAGTGTGTGCGTGGGCGTGCGTGTGCGTGCGTGTGCGCCCGCGCATGTTGGCATGGTGTTCTGGTTGCTTGGCAAAATCTACGAAAAATGTCATCAGAAAAGTTTGAACAAATGTATCACGAATTTAACGCGTTCTATTAAGATCGCGTAAGTTTCGACACGCTACCCTTCCCAGTCTTGCTGTTAGCGTCCCGCACATGACTTTATTTCGGCCTCTGGCAGTGTAAGTAGCATGGTATTGTTTTAACAACGTCAATGGTTTCCGAAGGTCGACCCTGGTTAACTCGTACCATACACATGTCGAGACTGTTGAACCTGTGACATCAGTCATACTTTGCGCTGTTTTATTATGCCACGCGGACATCAACTTAGTGAAGTGCTTATCAGACAGTGACAACAAGCGCACTGCCTAAAGCAGTATATTTTGTGCAGTTCGTTTTTTTACGCCATGGACCATCATACGACGTATTTTGCGTTTCAGGAGGCGTCTAAGGCTACTAAATGTTTTCGCCTTTATGAGCGTTGTTGTGTCGTAAGTACCGTGGTCGGACATGCGCCAGCAATGTTGCAAGATGGTGACGATGAAGTGCTAGAGGCATCCAAAAACAAAAGAAAACATCTGGTATGACAACATCAAGCTGGCAAACTAGTTATAATCACGTTAATGGAGTGAACGTAAAATAAAACGAGGCAACATCACAGAAATAGTTCGTAGAATGATTCCTGTTGACTAGTTATTCTACAATATTTAATTTTTGTCGAAAAACGCATAGGCGCATAGGACCACGTTACCAGTGTCATGTTGAGTAGCATCCTTCTTTCTACGTATAGGAGGCCCATCACTGCTGAAGTGGAAGTGCTGCCTTTTGCATGCATATCAGTTTATTTTCATTATCACCATGCTGTCGAGTCGCTATCTAGACGCGTGATTGATTCCGTGCGCTTTCAGCGGTCGTGGCGGGCACTTCAGATGCAATTGAGCGTTTTAGCCCCCCGTCGCTTCTGAGAAGCTGGCAGTACAGCCACTCGTTTTCGCAGAGCTTTCGTGGTTTTTTGCTGTATGGTCAGGTATGTTGGGCAGTCAGGTAAAATATCAGGCAAAGCATCCGAAGTGAGCGTAGGTTTTTTTCTTGTGCGTGAAACAGGCCACTTCCCTTCTATTCTGCGTGGTATGTGGCAAATATCGCTTTTTCCGGGAAATGCTTGGCGCACACATTGACAATATGCTGCAAGGCTCTGTCAGCTCTCACAATTGCCCGTCGCCGTTTATACAAGAGCTCTTGTTCACGCAGAGCCTTGAAAAGTACCACACACTCCCCAAAAGTCCGACAATCCCGACTGGCCATTCAGGATAAAACACCACTTGCCTATTTCGAGGCGCAGCCAGCGACAAGACCTCAGACGCGTTGACGTGGAGTCATATGCAACGTAGAGGTATACGTGCACTGAATGACAAAGTGTGATCAGCAAAACAAATGCACTGACAGGGCTCACGGGCACAGGACAACGCGTTTGTGAATCGCAAAATCTCATGTACACAAACATTGGCGTCGGCAGGGTAGTGCGAAAGGGGCTTTCGCCACCCTCAAGCCTCACTAGCACTTGCCCACACCCAAACTATGACAGTGCTTTCCCTCTACGCCAGCCATGATGCAACACTTTTTTGCACCCCCCCTCCAAGAGAAAATCCTGCCAAGGATCATGCACACAAAGCCTTTAGACAGATGTTCTTTTCCGCGCAAGTTCCAGAATGAATGCCGGCCGCGTGAACACCTGGCGCCACATACAGTAGCGCCATCTCAACTTGCGATGGAAACTACTTTTGGCTGAAGGTCTTCGGTGAACACACTCTACCCACGCCCTCTCCTTACGCGCAGGCGAGTGTCAGCACCTAACTTGTTTTTACACGATGGCCTATGCAGACGACGTAGCTTTCTTTTGTTCGGACAAACGAAGTGTTGTGAATATGTTATCTACAATAAGTGTAGTTGGCATTGTATCAGGAGCTCATTTAAACATATCTAAATGTTTTGGATTAATGGTTTGGATCATGGAGTAGTACGCCAGACAAGTTCGAAAAATTAGGTGGACTTGTATTTCGCCAACGTTCCTTGTTGTGCCTCCCGATGCTTACAGATTCAGTGTACGTTGCTGGAAAAAGTGCGTTCCTAAGCTTTGACGACTGTTGCAGACGTTTGTTCCGCGTCGCCTTTCTATCTTTGGGAGAGCTGAAGCTTGCAATACTTTTTTATCTAGAAGACTTACAGCATTTGCGTCGTACTTTTGCAACATTTGTGTCGTCTTCCATTTTCGAAGCAATGAGACGGGACAACCCATTCAGGCCAGTTAGAAATGGCTGGCGAGGATTTGTTCATTTATATTTATGGTAAATACTTTCGAAATTCTCCTCCCTTCGCGACACTTCTCACCCCTTAATTCGATACTCTTTGCCGGTTATATTTGTCCGTGCTTTGCCTGACTTGAATGTTTCTCAGATTTCTCTGTACGCTCATGTTTATGGGGATGAATTCAGGAAGTTCTGATCGCATTCCTGTTCTCAAAGTCCAACTTTTCATCGAATACTTATACAAAGTATCACGCAGAAAACTATAAAGATTTGTTATCTCTGCTTTTTCCACTGCTAATTACGTGTATTTCGACCTTCCAGAGCAGGATGTTTTAAAACGATTCCAAGAAATGTGGATTTCTCGTTATGGGAAGCCTTCTTTTGCAAACTTCATACCGATACGCTGGCGGTAAAACCATGGTTGAAGAAGATTTTTCTTTCTTCTGTTGGTTTCCGTCTCTGCGATGAACCAGAGACACTAGAAATGGGTTTATTGGCTGCAAAGATGTCATTATGTTTTTGTACATGCTTTAAGGAACCGTTAAAATATTTTACATTACCTCACATACTATACGTTACCTTCTCCAAACATGTCTTGATGGAGTGTCCTTTGATATGTTCATTCTTATTAGACCGCACAGTCTGTGTAAAACGTGCATGCATGACCGTAATGCAGAAGCAACGAATGCTTTAAGTATGGATTTCATGCGTGCGACTGTTCAGCTAAATGACATTTAAAATAACTTGGCTTCAAACCAGACTGGCACGCCATCTTGATGAGGTGCTGTTCCTTACTAATCTTTTGAATAACTTTTGCTCTTTTTCTTTACTTGTTCAGTATACATGTATTTAGGCAATAGAATGTTTGTGCCGTAGTTGTGCAAATATTGTCGTTGAGTGAGCATTTCCCTGCTTCATAATTATAATTCTAAATACGCATTAAATTAAATAGCTTATCGAAAAAGTGACAGTGACTGAGGTGTTAAGAGTTCGTTTGACTTTCGATTAAATTTAAAAAAAACACCACATGGATTGGTAACTCGACGCGTTTCATTGAAGGTCATATGTGGTCATCAGTTTCGAAAGGTCAAAAGGCGAAGGTTCAGCCTAATTTTGTAGCTTGAATGTCAGCATATAAACGTAAGGTTAAGTGTTCGTTTCATCAGCGGGAGGCAGGTCGTTGAAATCTCGCTGTCCGCCCCTTTCCCGGCTAGAATTCGTTGCAGCCTGAAAACTTTATTTTTTTAAGCTCTGTTCCACTCTACCTAGTGGTAACTTATCGGCGTGGGAACCCCGGTCCTCACCGTCTCATGCCGCCAAGCCACCAGCAGGTGGAGCATGACAACACTTGAAAAAAAATAAAGTTTCAATAAATCGAAAGAAGTATGCCTTTTAATGTGTCCGACAGCTGTACTTGAACATCCAACTTTCCGTTTATGAAACGCACACTTAACCTCTCAGCCACTGCCCTATACTGGAGTTCAACCTGTAGTATTAGGCTGAATCATCGCCTTTCCGATCTTCTGAAAATGATAACCGCGTAAAACCATCAATAAAATGAAAGAAGCTTCACATTTACTGCTAAATTGATGCGTTTTATTGAAGTTCATATGTAGCTATCACTTCTTATAGATCTAAGAGGCGAAGGTTGAGCTTAACACTGTAGCTTATATGTCAGCATGTGACAGTGACTGGAAGGTCAAGCGTCCGTTTCATAACCGGGAGTTCAGTGGTTCGAATCCCGCTGTCGGCTTCTTTCCCAAGTAGAACTCATTAGAGCCTTCAATACTATTTTTCGAAGCTGTGTCGCGCTCTACCTAGTGGTAACTTGCGGGCGTGAAAACCTTGGGTCCCACAGTCCCAAGTCGCAACCAGGTGTAGCGTGACATAAAAATGGAAAAATGAACGTTTTAATGAGTCCAACGAATTATAGCTTGATATGTGGACGACAGCTGCATTCGAACCACCAACCCTCTCATTAAAATATGGACACTTTACCTCTCCGCCACTGTGCCATGCTCAAATTCAAGCTGCGACGCTTGATTGAACCATCGCCTTTTAGTTCTTCTGAAACTTATCGATTCATTTGGAAGCTATCTGCACGATTTTGATCCTGTAGCTATGACGCTTACAGGCCAATATTGAAATAAATGTAATTCTGCTGTTTTTTATTTAATTCTTGTTCTGGTAAATGCCAAAAAACTTCGCTGTTCGAGCTAGCGCTAGGCTTGCGTCAGCGACGCGAGGTTCATAGGCGCAAGTACTGTTTATTATTTATTTATTTATTTATTTGTAAATACTGCCAATCCCAAAGGGATCATAGCAGGAGGGCATATACGATAGTTGAATACAACATACCACAAATTGTGATACAATGGAAACACCAACTAATTATAAAAAAGTGCAACACAAGAGCGATTAGTGGCACAATAATATAAAGAAAACAGGCTCGCATAATAAAGCGTAGGCAAGAGAAGAAAAAAAAGGAGAAAAGGAGAAAAAGAAAAGCATTGTGAGACAATGGTGTAAGCATTTTTACACTGTCGTGCTTTAGAGCGAAGCGACAAATGCATACTGTGGGGTTTCTGGTATTTGAAAAGAAAAAAGTAAGAGAGACAATGCATGAAGAACTGTAACACGTGTAGTTTCATACATCAATAGGAGGAAGAAAACGACAACAACAAAAAAAGAACTGTCTGACAGTGTTCAAGGTACGCTATCAAGTGCAGTTAAGAACTGTGTTAGTGACGTGCTTTCTATGATATGTAAGGGAAGGTTATTCCATTCTCTTATGGTCAATGGAAAAAATGAATTTTTGAAACAGTCGGTATGGAAGGTGTATTCAGTGAGTATCTGCGTATGGTTATGTCTGGTAGAGCGTGTTTGTAAGCTTGTTATGTAGTTTGTGGCATCAATATTTACTTTGTTATGAACTATTAAGTACATAAATTTCAGTCTAGCTATTCTAGCTCGGCGCTGATGAGTATCTATACCAGCAGTTTCCATTAACACCGTAGGTGATTCGTGTGGCCCATACTTGTTAAAAATGAACCGTATTGCCTTTCTTTGTACACCTTCAATTTTAGCGATGTCTTGTTTAGTAAAAGAAATCACACTATGTTTCCGTACTCTAGTATTGATCGGACAAATGTATTATAAGCCAACAGTTTGGTATCTACGGGGGCTGTACGGAGGCGGCGTCTGATGAAAAAGAGTCGTTTGAGCGCGGGCGCTGTTATGTGGCTTATGTGACTACTCCATCTAAGGTCCTCAGTTAATTTTAATCCCAAGTATTTATGTTCAGTAATGGCGCTAATTCCATGTCATTAATTTTATACGGGAATAATGATTTATTACTTTTTCTCGACATTATGAGCAGGGTTGATTTTTTTGCATTTAATGTCATTTGCCAACCAAAGAACCATTTCGTTACTGTTTGTAAAGCGCGGTCAAGGGCTACATGATCTTCATGCGTGTTGATTATATTATAGATAATGCAGTCATCTGCGAACAGTCTGATGTTGACATGTATATCAGCGGGTAGGTCGTTGATGAATATTAAATAAAGAACCGGAGCCAAAACACAACCCTGTGCTACACTGGATATCACTTGGGCAGTATCAGACGACTGGTCGTCAATTTCAACAAACTGTAAACGATCTCTTAAATAATCAGTTATCCAATTAGTTATGGGGTCGTTACCTAGCGTTAACTTAAGCTTATAAATTAGTTTCTGATGAGTCACTCGGTCAAAGGCCTTTGAAAGTTCTAGTAGTATAAGGTCAATTTGTTTTCTGGAATCGATGCCCAGGGACAGGTCGTGAACAAGTTCCAAAAGTTGTGTCACCATAGACAATCCACGGCAAAAACCATGTTGGTAAGGCGTTAGAATAGACTCAGCGTCAAGGAACGATGTTACGTGTTTGAGAATAACGTGTTCAAGTAATTTAGATGCTGCGCATGTTATTGAGATAGGCCTGAAATTAGCTGGGTCATGCCTGTTTCCGGATTTCTGTACAGGAGTGATTCGAGCGGTCTTCCATTCTTTTGGAAGCCTACCAGTTGTTAACGAGTTGTCAAAGATTAACATAAATACTTTGCGACCCATTCTGCGTACTTCTTGAGAATTGTGCTGGGAATATTATCAGGCCCAGAGCCTTTCTTGGCATCTAAATTAAGCAAAAGATTAAAGATGCCTGACTCAGTGATTGTAATAGGTTCTATATGTCTCTTAACACATGCCTCCACATGAGGTGTACTGCTATCATCGCGTGTGAAGACTGATTGAAAATAATTATTCAGAGCGTTCGCAGTAGCTAGGCTTTCGCTGGGGGGAAGCAGTTTTTTCATCGGATGACTTGGGGTTGAGGTAGTTCCGGAATTTTGTAGGTGATGTTTTTATGAAGTTATTCAGTTTGTGACTAAAGAAATTTTCTCTTGCGGCCTTTAAAGTTACTTTTAGCCTAATGATGGCATCGTCAAGGTTGTTTTTTGTTGACGTGGTAAACTTTTTCTTAAGTGATTTTCTTAGTCGCTTCACTTTTCGTTTTGCATGAATGACGTCACGCGTGATCTATGGGTTATGTTTCTTTATCTTTTTTTTGCTTTTAAGGGTACGAACTTTTGAATGCAATGTGAGACAATATCTTTGAACGTATGCCATATTATTTCAATATCAGTTGAAGCCTGGCAGGAAATTTCGGTGAAGTATGATAGTTCGTGTGAAAGGTGGTCGATAATGCTAGTATCGTCAGCATTGTGAAAGTCGGAAAAGGATTTAAGCACCAATTTGAAGCCTTTGTTGTTGACTGGTATACTACACATCACCATCTTATGGTCCAATATTCCGTCTGTTACCTCTATTTTTATTTCTTCCAAGGGAAAGTGACTGCTCAAGAAAATCAGATCTAGTATGTTCCTACCAAACCCATGATTGCGAGTAGGCGTAATAACTGCTTGCTGTAAGTTGAAGTCTAACATAATATCTAAAATAACATATGAATGGGCGGAATGATGCGCCATTGTTAACCAGTTGATATCAGGTAGATTGAAATCCACGAGAAGGATTACATGGCCCTGTCGAAGGTGATTACGCATGTATTTGCACAACAAAAGCATGGTGTCAGTGTCAGCAGCGGGACTTCAATAAACACAACCGACAATTATTGAATAGCAGCTGAGTAAAAGCTTGCAGAATATTGCCTCTACTCCTTCAACATGAGGTAATGGCGTAAAATTTAATTTTTTGCTTTTTAGTAACGCAACTATACCCCCACGTGTCTCTCTATCCTTGCGTAGAATCGCGTAATTTGGAGGAGTTACTTCCACATCTAGGATATCAGGGGATAGCCATGATTCAGTGATACCTAGGAATTCTGGTTCTAGCGAAATGAGCAGATCTTCCAGGCAGTCTTTTTTGTTTAAAATTCTACGCTCATTGATGTTTAAAAACGGTATTTCTGATTCGTATTTTGGCAGCGCGGGCGCAATGTCCGTGCATCGTCTTGACTGTTTTTTGGCCGATCATCGGCATTATAGCTAGATACCGCAGGAGCGATGTCATCTCTTTCGCTGTCCTAAATAAACAGTTCTCCATTTATGCGCAGTTTGTCGTAGTTCATTATGACTTTATCTCCCGCATGTTTGAATTTCCTTGCACAGTTCCATAATTTCCTTCTTACATCACGAGCTCGTCTTGAGAAGTCTTCGCTGATGGCAAGTTACAGCCTTTTAATTTGAAGTAGTGTTTAAGCACTCTGTTTTTGTCTCTGTGATCAAGCAGCTTGAGTATAACTGGTCTAACCTTCTTTGTAGCTGGTTTGCCTAATCTATGAATTCTTTCTATAGCGACAAATTCTGTTTTTAGGATGTCACTTATTATTTTCCTGTTAACAATGGTATCAAGCGAACTCGGGTCTTCATTTTTTTTTATTCGGGGATACCATGTATAATGAGGTTATTTCTTCTAGACCGATTTTCTAAATCGTATATTTTCATCTCCAGTGCAGATAGGAGATTTCTTAATGATTTGATTTCCCTCATGCACAATGATATCTCATTTTCAAGAGCGGTAGGCTTTCCAACTATTACGTACGTACTATTACGTACCAATATCTGTATTCTGCGTCGCTGGAGGTCTTGTGTCCAAAAAAATTTGGGAGGATCAACCACTGGGGTAAAGGCACGGCGTTCTGGCCAGCTTTTTAAAAAACGCAGCATCGTTTACAACTATTCAAAAACAAAATCCTCTAATTTTGAAGGCGTGAGTGCCATTTAAAGTATGAAAGCTTAATACTGCAACGACAGGGGCGAATGATGACGCCTACATGTGCTTGACAGTACAATATACCTTGCAATAAATTTCGTTGAAAGAAACCCTCATATGTATTAAGTGCACCTCCCCACCTCCACAAACAAAGCTTGCGTCCGATCTTGGCTCAGTGCCCCGCCAATGAGGTTCGCAAAGTGGGAAAGCTGGGCTTCGCGCTAAAATACAGCAGTTAGTGTTTACTTTGTGGGGTCTCGCATTTGGCGAGCGCGACGCCACGCTCTTCGAGTGAACGGACACAGCAGACGTGCTCGGTACAAACCAAACAACATGCATTTATTCAACTAATTTTAGAACGACGATATCGTCCACCGAATCGATACATCAATCGCTATCAACACGCTAGGACATTCTTACACGATATTAAACACGACAAAACATGACAAACAATATAACACACCCTAGGTGGCGTCGCCAACGATGGACTTACCACGAGGGCCCCCGACGCGCAGCCCGTCGTGCCACACACCGGGGACCCACGCTAGAGACTACTGTTCGCGGCAACCGCCACGCGCAGAAGAGTCTCGCTCAACTCTCATCCGCCACCAAGACATGCCTTTCGCCAGGGGTCACCGCCAGCGCAACCACTCTACCAACCATGATGATGATAGTGGTGATCACCGCTCGTGAACACACGCCACCTACTGCCAGGTGGTCGTAACGTGAAATGCGGCTTTTGGGCGAGACACGTGCGTCACGCAGCGCAAACAACTTTACAGGGAGTGTAAGCACCCTCACAACTTACGCTCGAATTTTCACTCCGTTCTTGGTTTTTTTTTTTATGAATGAAAAGTATCCATTCGTGGTGCAGCTGAAAACACCACTCCGGCAAGATTCTCGTGAAGTGTCGTGTTCGTCACAGGCAGCGGTAATATCATTCTGCTTTGCTGCTTGCCCTGGCATTCACGAACGGCGTAGTTGTGCTCATACGTGGTCTTATACACAGACGCGGCCCTGACAGGTACTTCATAGCTGAGAGCTGCAGCTTGCCTTGTGTCTGGGCTGGTCTGGGTGCTATAGTATTCGCTCGGCTCGCCAGCCTCATGGGTTCGAGATAATTCTGTTCTGGTTAGTTGAGTGCAAAGCTGCAGTGGTATATTATTTGCCCATGTCATGTGGAAAGTTGTAAATCGGCCAATCTGGCCTGTGCATAATTACAAAGCTGACGGTGCTGAAGAATGCATTAGTAATGCTTACTCACACATAAGGTGGCATTGCGTAGAGTGTGGCTGCTCTCCGCTGCTCTCTGATACTAAAATACTTTCTAGTCACAGGAATCAGGTGATCAGCGAAGTCATTGAGGCTTTCCACATCGCTAAAAAAAGATAACTGCATTAGCCAAGCACCGATTAGTTTGAGCGATTTCGAAGTGTGTTTTTTTGAAAAATATGCTGTAGCCTGACCATCTTTGTAACACATGGTACAACGTCTTCTTGTATTTTGACCAGCTTCTTCTGCAAAATAAACTAGTTGAGAGTGCAGCGGTGTCCCTATCGTTCCTTTTGTGCTTGTCATAGTGCGCTGATTCATAGCTAATTATGGCCTATCATCAACTCTCCCAACTTTCGACATTACTGAGCTCAGCTTCAGTTTAAGTTCAAGAGGTCCGCCATCAGAAGCAACACCTCGAACAGTATTCATAAACCTATGCGGACTGACTGTAATACGGTTGTTTCCAGTAGATGTAAGATTAGGGAGGGATTCATATTGCTTTTTGTCTCACAGTTTGAGTGGTAGATTGCCGTTAGCCATCTTAGAAGCCTTATAGCCAGGTCCTAGTTTCTCTGTTAGGTTTCTTGCTACCAAAAAAAAAGTCATAACTTTGCCACAAAGGCAAAGCAATGAATGCTATAGCAAGCATTCGGAACGTCACGCGTCGTATGAAAAGCATATATAAACATGCCCCGCATTTTTCACACACAAATTACGCACGAAACGTACTCACAGGTACGGATGCACGCGAATAAGCGTCTCAGTTGTTACTTCGCTGTGTCTAAAAAGCGCGCGTTTTTCGCAAACGGGCACTGCAATGATTGTAGTGATCTTTGTGCACCTGGTAACTACAAATAATCGTTCCAGGTAAAGCCAGAGGCCACCTAAGGCGTACAATCCTCCCCACCCAAGCGTCGCTCCCCTCCTGTAATGTACGCATGACAGATTAGAGTGTGCACCGCCACGCGATGTGGTGACGCGCGCTTATTGCGCCATCTCGCTGGTAATGCCGAAGACACAATGATTCCCCCCGAAATGCCCGTCAGCAGCAGTAAGTGGTAGATATAAATAGCCTGCTGTTTGAACTGTGAAAGACGTGCTCCTGAGTGGTTCAGTAATGCCTCGCACTCACGATTCAGAGGACTCAAGTTCGATTCCGCGTCAGAGTCTTTTTCTGGGTGTTTTTTTTTCTTCCATGCATTCTCGTGTATATATATACATGTACATATACGATGAGTGACAGTGACGTCGACGCCGACACTGGCGGCCGAATCTAGCTTAGAGTGTCCATAATATTGTTATCGCAATAAAAAGAGTGACAGTTCTGGCTTTTGATGAGACTGTACACTATGTATACCATATTTTAGATTTTTTTGGTCTGCAAAAAATGCGAGGGCTGCTGCAGTGCATAATCTTTTCAAGTTACGAGCATCTTTGAAAGAGGATGCACTGAACATAACGGGTGGTTTAAGTTTGGCAGCTGTACTAGCCGACCACCGCTGAGCCAAACCAGAGGACGTGGCAGGAGATGCTGGACATACCCTGTCAATGCCAGCCGTACAGTGGTGTATAACATATATGGAATAGCAAAGACTGGGCGTTCACACAAGGTTAACTTTTGCAGCCAGGAAAGATCGGAAGTAAACAGAAGATATAAGTGAACAGGAAAAATTAAAAAGTGAAAAATGAAGACGAAGATGTAAGAGAGAGAGATAGAAAAAGGCGACTGTCAATTTCCCTTAGGTTATTCAGCCTAGGAATGACATATACGTGAATCCGGGGCCAAAGGGGTGTGCTGCATCCGCCGGGGGGGGGGGGGGCTTAAAGGTATCCAAATGAGAATGATCGCCTATGGCTTGTAAGTGCTTAAAAGAATGCATTGAAAGTAGTTAACGAATGCAAATGTGGCACCACTTCCTAATTACTAAGTAAGTGTAAGGTTTTTCCGTTATGTCATCAACAGCATCCGTTCCTGATCGCGCAAGTACTAGTCATCATTTGTGAACCACTGTGAAACGCCCTTACATACTCGATGCATTTACTGAATCAATTGTGGTTGAATACCCAGTACCTTACACTGTCTTAATTGATACTCTGTAAACACAGTCAAAAGCTAGTGAATAATTTCTCTTTCACTTTATAAATGAATTCCACCGTTTTTCACCATCGGAAAGTTCGGCTGGTTCTGAGACGGCATTCAGTTTGCGGTAATCAGGAACGCTCTCACCGTACCGTCTTTCTTTGCAACGCCCACAACTGGGTGTGCAAAGGTGCTCTCAATCGGGTATATCAAGCACGATTCCTTCATGTCGGATACCTATACTTCCTCCTCTCCTCTCAGTGCTACCGGCACACGGTAGGGGTAGGACTTCGCCGACGTCGCGCGTGGGAGCAGAGTGATTCTGCGTTTCCCAACTTCAGAAATTTTAGGCTTTTCCGAAAAAGTGTTTTCATAATTTTCACTACGTCCTTCGATTCACGTTGCTATGTATTTGACTGGTGAGTGTTTCTCTGAAGTGCTATAACTACACTACAGTCTGTTTCTTTACGCTGCGGAGTTGTTTCTAACTGACCAAACTGCATCTCTCTCAAACACTACTGCTGTGTTATGTGTTAGGATACAGTACTTCCTGAGGTGATTGGCACGAACCTATTTATCAGCACCCTACGGGAACCTGATGATGTAGCTGTCTGGTGGCACCTGCTGCACTACCTCTGTCGGCTCATTTTGTTCAGGATGCATGTCTCAACAACCAGTACTTGCTCTCCCAAGTCAAACTTTTTGGCCTGGCCCGAAGAATGTGCTTCTCGTGTATTTGTTCTACGCAGCTATACACTGCGCGAGCTGTTTCTGCCATTCGAGCACGTCACTCCCTCAAATATGCAGTCGCACATTTCTTTAGACCTATTGAAGGTTACATATCTCCCATCCAGCTGTTCTTTATTATGTTGATTGGCCCTAGGGCCACGCAACCATACATTACCTCAAATGATGACACGCCTGTGATCTCACGAGCGAGCTCAAGATATGCCCATAGAATACATAGTATGTAACCCCCCCAATCTTGAGCATGACCGTGTATATCATGTTTAGCACCGTCTTAAGAGCTTTGTTCCACTTCTCTACTAGGCCGTTTACTCTGCGGGCGTTCCGGCGTTGAAAAGCGTACATCCAATCCTAGCTTTTCTGTCAGCTCTCTAGTTCACGCTGCTGTAAAGTTAGTTCACTGCTCACTGCATATGAGTTCCGGCACCCCGTACTGTGAGAAGATATACAACAACGCCTGACAAGTGGCTTTCGCGGTCAAAGCTCAATGCGAGATGGCCTCAGGTCACCTTGTGCATAAACAAGTCAATCATGAACAAAGCGTGCCGATGGCCAAGCGATGGTGCAGGTTTCATGGGACCGACACAGTCCAGGTACACTGCTTGGAAGGGTGTCTGCGGCCGTGTGAGGGAAGCGATTGGCACTCGATCGGCCACCTTTCTACTCGCAAATCTCTCGCCGGCATGACATGACTGACAATGCTTCTTAATGTTCGACACCACTGTCGGCTAAAAACAACTCACAAGGAACGCTCTCTTTTGTTTTCCTTCCAAAAAAGTGCCCGTCAAAAGGTGCATCATGAGCGAGTGCCAACACTTCTTTGCGGCATACTTCAGGTAAAAAAAGTTGTTACAATAAGCACCCCTATATGAAAATTTCGTGCATTCCCTCACGCGCCTGCTCCCAAGAGAGAGAGAGAGAGAGAGAGATAAAATGGAAAGGAAAGGCAGGGAGGTTAACCAAGCTTGGCTCGGTTGGCTACCCTACTATTATGCACTGAGCTCTCCTCTCACTGATATTTTGCGAACATGTAATTGTACGCCTTATTAACTATTACTTGCCCTTCTGTCAAATAAACTGCTAGCGATCCCATTGGATCTGGCTGGTGGTCTGGCTTTTTCTTAACACTGATCTCATCTTCATGATTAATTGCCTCAACAGAATTCTGCTCCACCGTCAAAATCTCAACTGCCAATTCCCGCGATTCGCTTCGCGTCTCTTTAAGCTTTTCAAGCGTGTCCGGTGTAAATACGGCATCAACTACTTCCGCGAGCTCATCTATGATGGTGCACTGTGTCATCAGCTCCGGAGCTGAGCCTCCATCCGAAAGGTGCAGCGCTAACTGGACGTACATTGGGTCAGCTGCAACAGCCTGCCCACGTGCTCCTCTCAAGCATACTTGTTTACTCCCTGAAGTTCCACTGGTCGTGGAACTAACCCTTCCTTGATCACTGTAATATTGGGAACCTGATTCTAAGCACGCATTGAACTTGTGACCCGCCCTTATCAGTTATATTCATGTTAATTTTGACATTCCGGCACAAACAGTGCCAAGCCATTAAGCTCCCCTATTGGTACGTATGCCACCCTCGTAGTGAGTCTCTCCGGAGACAGACAGTCTTGTTCCTCTTCCGGAGCCAGCCATGTCGTTTTGGAGCGCTGCCATTGATAGTGTTCCCTCTCCCCGCAAGCATAGCGCCGGGAGCCCGTGCTCTCGTTTCCCTAAACTAGCTTATCAATCAAGTGGCTATTAAACGTAGCACTATTTTTCGAATGTCCAGTAGCTGGATTTCAAGACTTTCTTATAACTCAAGCTCTCATCAGATTTCGGCGCCAACTTCACGAGGTCATGAATTCTTAGCGATTCTGCTGTCTCATGCTGAAGCACGTATGTGCGCATCTGTTCCCGCATCTGCGGCTCGGCTCAGTATGAGATGAGCAACGCCAACAGCTCCTGAACACTGCTAACGTATATATTCCAGAGATAATAATGAAACAAAGTTTCGAGTCTCATGGCGTACTGACCCCATGTCTCCTCACCTTTGAGACAGGCATACAGGCGGTGTTTGTACTCTTCAGGTGTGAGCTTCAGTTTATGCAGCATCAGATCGCGAACCTCCTCGTATGTAATTACTCGGTCTTCTGCTCATTTGCCACCAATGTGCGGCTATTTTCGTTCAGAAATGGCACGATGATAGCACCTTTCACATCTTCAGGGCTGGCCACAGCTTCTAAACATATCTTCAGCGCTACAAAACCTCGAAGGCACCAGCTCATCGTAAACCGGCATTGGTGGAAGAACTGCTTGCAATTGATTCGCATACCGTGCCAAACCAGGCCTGTCACTCCACTCCCCCTCCATGTTTGTGTGAAATTTAAGCTTCAAGTTTTGTAGCTGCATTCGAAGCATTAAACCTTCTATTTTTTGTTCCTTGATTGGAACTTGAACAGCAGAATTCGAGCTTTCACTAGCAACCACATCTGCGCCAGTCGTACACCCGATGCCTCATTAAAGTCTGACTCCTTGTTCTCAATAGTCCCATCTCTGCCCTTTGACTTCTGGTAACCCTAGTCATCATGGTGCTCCCGGATAAAATGGAACAGGGTCTTACCAGTGACTCACTGTGAATAGATGGATCGCCACATCATCTCCGGGTATAAGTTCCAGTCAGCAGGCAATAGTAACATTTTCTGCTGTAGTCGGATGTTACTTGCACCGCTCAGTCTCTGCCTTGACAGCTATGCTGGTCACCGGTTACGCACTGGCTCTCACGATCTCCGTAACTCCGGCAGTCGCCAGCCACTCTGGGTGAAGAACCGATGTCCAACATAAGAAGCCGTCACTCTCCATTTCGGCTCAGCTGATCGTCACGTTGGTGTTTGCGCCAAGTTCCGGTTTCTAGAACAGCACATCTTCATCTCTGCTCTGACGTTGCGTGAAGACCTTTTTTTCGCCCCCCCATTTTTTTTTTTCCTTGGGGTGTGCCAGGGAAGCAGGATGTCTCATTGTCCTCTAAGAAGCCGCCGCGACATCCTGTTGATTAAGATTACAATGATTGAAAGTAATCCCGATGGCTCAGATGACCACACAACACGTTGAAGGACTGGTCAGGCCCGGTTTGCTCAGTTCCTGAAAGACATTAGTTTGTTTACACACTGGTTTACAACTAAAGGCCGGAACAGCCGCTAAACCGACCGCACAGTAGGCACTCGGCTGTATTAACGTAAGCGTTACTTGCCCAGCACTGAGTTTACTGCACACATCGACACCTACGTTTCGATTTAGTATCAAACCCTGTATCAGAGTCGGTGGCAAGCACGACCTTTGTCCACGCTTCCCGATCTCGTCCTCGAGTACTAAGCTCCCCTCCTCTCCATCTCTCGTTGAATAACTCCCGTCTCATATGAGACCGCCTCATGGGACGAACCCCTTCTTGATGCTCCACCAATACATGAAACAACTCTCCTTTTCTCAAAGACGTATGTACGCCTCTGCGTTCCCACCTTTGCTGTCCTCATTCTCCAAGCAATCAGCTAAAGAAGAAACTCCGCCATTTCATCAACGTACCGCTTGAAAATACTTTCGCGCAAGAAGCCTGCTAGACGGCCGGGTCGGCTGTCTGGAGTTACTACACAAGAGGCTGCCGTCTGTGCACACTTACTGTGACAGCACGCCGCCACATTATCCTGTCGGGAGCAGTGTCGCGAAAGGGACAACTTGTTTCTCAGACTGGCTCACCATGACAGTGATTCCACTGTGCAGGTGACTCACCAGCGCAAGGTGATCAAAAGCTCACGGGGTTCAGCAACAAAGGCTCTAGGGGAGACGAATGGCTTGCACCCCGTCCGCGCAGCCAGTTTTCAATATTTTGTCTTTTATTCAGGCACCGTCTACCAACTGGCCATCCTTCGCTTGCCCCCGACATAAATGACGTTTTGAAATCAGCTGGAAGTCATACGCTCCCCAGGAGCAGCCCTTCGCCCTCGTTGCAGGTGTTCCATCAAGGCATTTACTCTATTTTCCTAAACGGTTACTCCCCAAAAGAACATTAGTTGTAGGCGAATCAGTTGATCCCCAAAATGAGTAACCTCACTACCTCTTTGTCATTGTTTTTCTTAGAGTTATGTTTGCATTAGGGAGAATATATTCACAATATTCTGGCCTCCCACAGTCGCGTTGCCTTAGTGCCATATCGAGGTTTTGCACGCAGTAAAACACACATTATTTACAAACGTTGTTACTAAGACCACGCACGCCAAACCAACTCAGTCGACGAGTCAGACAAGATGACGCATGTCACTGCAAAAAAGGCGCTATCTGTAACAATTGAGCATATGCTAAATTCAAAAGAGTTTTTTTTTTTTGTGGATAATGCAGATCTGGTGGCAGGGGTGTGTGATTGGCTGTGTTTCAATATAGTGTATGTGGTACTGACAGTTTCGCTGTGCCTGCCTTCATAGATTGAAATGCTTTTAAATATCTTGATGCCGGCTACTTATGAGTCACTTACCACCTTTTCAATCAGCCAATCAATCAATCAGTTTATTATCATGTATAAAAGGATGTTACAGGGAGTAAAATATACAGACGAGGGTTCCAAAGTACAAGACTGCAACGGGACCTTCGGTGATGATTACAAATAATAAAGCACAAGCAGCTGTTAGAATCGTGCAAACAAAAATATATAAAGCAAAAAGAAAACAAAAAGGCACGGAATCAAAAAAAACAAATAATACAGCATAAAAAAACACAAAAGAAGATAGATCAACTATTTAACAGGTACTGTTTAATGAAGTTTTCAAATGAAAAAATAAAGGAAACTTTGCATTTTAGCGAAGTGGGCAAATTATTCCATATGGTGATGGTACAAAAGAGAGAAGATGATTACCATAGTTAGTACGAACTTTAGAAAGTAAAAAGTTATTAATAGCCGCAAACCTGGTGTGTTAGTATTCACTAACATCTAGGATCAATGAAATTAGCAGAGCAGAAAGTTTTTGATTTTATTTGTTTATGCAGAAACATAATTAGAAAAACCTGAGTAGATAGCTAACAATTAAGATTTTATTGCATTGAAGAAGGGGAGCGGCGCTACTGTCGCGAGAACAGTTAAAGATAGCGCGAATATTTGCTCGATTTTGTAAATGTTGTACGGATGATGAAACATGACACTGGTAAGTATTCCCCCATGATGCGTTGCCATAAGTATATGAGAATGAATGAATGCGAAGTAAAGTGAAAGGAGTGCTTTATGAGAAAAATATGAGCGAGCTTTGAGTATGCGCGAATGCCGAATGCTGCCGTTTTTCTAATGTGAGCAATATGGAGAGTGAAGTTAAGGTTAGCGTCGAGGTGAACGCCAAGAAAAGATACACTATCGCTGATATAATCACATGAGAGCCAACTGTGAGCTGTGTGGTGAGGAAGTTAACTTGCGTTGAGCTGATCGAAAAACCATAAACTTAGATTTATTTGGATTAATAATTAAGAATTTCCTGGCACCATTTGACACGCTACAAAGTACAGCATTTAATTTATTAGGGACGTGTCAATACATCTATCAGCAATAGAAATGGTAGTATCATCAGCATATAAAACGCAGTGAGCCATGTGTGTAATGTCAGGATGGTCATTAATGTAAAGTAAAAAAAAGTAACGGACCCAGTAATGACCTTGAGTAACCCCTTGATTTATTGTTTCAGTAGAAGAAAATGAGCCCGATATGTAAACAGTATGCTTTCTGTTAAGGAGGTAACCGTTTAAAAATTTGAGGGATGGACCTGTAATACCGCATGATTCGAGTTTCTTGAATAATATGACATGAATAATGGTATCGAATGCCTTTGTGAAGTCTAAGAAAAAACTGACCCTACTACAAATCCTGCGTCTATGGAGTGTTTGATGAAGTCTGATAGGGAAAGAAAGCGAGTTTAGTAGAACTTCCAGCGCGAAAGCCAAATTGACAGGGCTTCAGTATATTAAATTTATTCAGGTATTTGTTTAGTCGAGTTATTAACAGTTTTTCGGTGACTTTGCTCAGGGGAAGAAGAAAGAATACAGATGGGGCGATAGTTAGAAATAGATTGCTTGTCGCCCTTTTTAAAGATCGGAAGGACTTTTTTAGAGAAGTAGGGAAACTGCCATTCTGAACGCA
>WOVY01001833.1:0-167037 GCA_013436015.1 Rhipicephalus annulatus | reverse complement strand
TATTATTGTGTTAAAACACGGAAAAACGAGCCCTTAGGTATACACTTCTTTCCCTTATTTCATTGAACGAGGGTCTCCTACTGGCAGACTTGGTGTGTTTAGGTTGTATATGAGGGACAATTATACAGCTGGCCGCTCATAATAAGTTCACGTGCTACGTGACGCCAAACATGCGCATGAGTGTTTTCACACTCGTCGTTTGGCCTATAGATGGCGCTGACTGTCACTCCTACTTCTAAATTCACAGATAAACCCAAAAAAAGTGGATTGAGGGAGGGCCGCTGTGATAGCTCAGTGGTTAGAGCATCGAACGCGTAATTCGAAGGTCGTAGGTTCGATTCCTGCTCACAGGTGGTAATTTTTTCATCCACTTTTCTTTCTTCTTATTTACATTCCATTGGTTTTATTACCTTCCCCTGTACATTCCTTGGCATTACTGTCTGTAATATCTCATTATTATTGTGTTAAAACACGGAAAAACGAGCCCTTAGGTATACACTTCTTTCCCTTATTTCATTGAACGAGGGTCTCCTACTGGCAGACTTGGTGTGTTTAGGTTGTATATGAGGGACAATTAATCAGCTGGCCGCTCATAATAAGTTCAAGTGCTACGTGACGCCAAACATGCGCATAAGAGTGTTTTCACACTCGTCGTTTGGCCTATAGATGGCGCTGACTGTCACTCCTACTTCTAAATTCACAGATAAACCCAAAAAAAGTGGATGGAGGGAGGGCCGCTGTGATAGCTCAGTGGTTAGAGCATCGAACGCGTAATTCGAAGGTCGTAGGTTCGATTCCTGCTCACAGTTGGTAATTTTTTCATCCACTTTTCTTTCTTCTTATTTACATTCCATTGGTTTTATTAACTTCCCCTGTACATTCCTTGGCATTACTGTCTGTAATATCTCATTATTATTGTGTTAAAACACGGAAAAACGAGCCCTTAGGTATACACTTCTTTCCCTTATTTCATTGAACGAGGGTCTCCTACTGGCAGACTTGGTGTGTTTAGGTTGTATATGAGGGACAATTAATCAGCTGGCCGCTCATAATAAGTTCACGTGCTACGTGACGCCAAACATGCACATAAGAGTGTTTTCACACTCGTCGTTTGGCCTATAGATGGCGCTGACTGTCACTCCTACTTCTAAATTCACAGATAAACCCAAAAAAAGTGGATGGAGGGAGGGCCGCTGTGATAGCTCAGTGGTTAGAGCATCGAACGCGTAATTCGAAGGTCGTAGGTTCGATTCCTGCTCACAGTTGGTAATTTTTTCATCCACTTTTCTTTCTTCTTATTTACATTCCATTGGTTTTATTAACTTCCCCTGTACATTCCTTGGCATTACTGTCTGTAATATCTCATTATTATTGTGTTAAAACACGGAAAAACGAACCCTTAGGTATACACTTCTTTCCCTTATTTCATTGAACGAGGGTCTCCTACTGGCAGACTTGGTGTGTTTAGGTTGTATATGATGGGACAATTAATCAGCTGGCCGCTCATAATAAGTTCACGTGCTACGTGACGCCAAACATGCGCATAAGAGTGTTTTCACACTCGTCGTTTGGCCTATAGATGGCGCTGACTGTCACTCCTACTTCTAAATTCACAGATAAACCCAAAAAAAAGTGGATGGAGGGAGGGCCGCTGTGATAGCTCAGTGGTTAGAGTATCGAACGCGTAATTCGAAGGTCGTAGGTTCGATTCCTGCTCACAGTTGGTAATTTTTCATCCACTTTTCTTTCTTCCTATTTACATTCCATTGGTTTTATTAACTTCCCCTGTACATTCCTTGACATTACTGTCTGTAATATCTCATTATTATTGTGTTAAAACACGGAAAAACGAACCCTTAGGTATACACTTCTTTCCCTTATTTCATTGAACGAGGGTCTCCTACTGGCAGACTTGGTGTGTTTAGGTTGTATATGATGGGACAATTAATCAGCTGGCCGCTCATAATAAGTTCACGTGCTACGTGACGCCAAACATGCGCATAAGAGTGTTTTCACACTCGTCGTTTGGCCTATAGATGGCGCTGACTGTCACTCCTACTTCTAAATTCACAGATAAACCCAAAAAAAAGTGGATGGAGGGAGGGCCGCTGTGATAGCTCAGTGGTTAGAGCATCGAACGCGTAATTCGAAGGTCGTAGGTTCGATTCCTGCTCACAGTTGGTAATTTTTTCATCCACTTTTCTTTCTTCTTATTTACATTCCATTGGTTTTATTAACTTCCCCTGTACATTCCTTGGCATTACTGTCTGTAATATCTCATTATTATTGTGTTAAAACACGGAAAAACGAGCCCTTAGGTATACACTTCTTTCCCTTATTTCATTGAACGAGGGTCTCCTACTGGCAGACTTGGTGTGTTTAGGTTGTATATGAGGGACAATTAATCAGCTGGCCGCTCATAATAAGTTCACGTGCTACGTGACGCCAAACATGCGCATAAGAGTGTTTTCACACTCGTCGTTTGGCCTATAGATGGCGCTGACTGTCACTCCTACTTCTAAATTCACAGATAAACCCAAAAAAAGTGGATGGAGGGAGGGCCGCTGTGATAGCTCAGTGGTTAGAGCATCGAACGCGTAATTCGAAGGTCGTAGGTTCGATTCCTGCTCACAGTTGGTAATTTTTTCATCCACTTTTCTTTCTTCTTATTTACATTCCATTGGTTTTATTAACTTCCCCTGTACATTCCTTGGCATTACTGTCTGTAATATCTCATTATTATTGTGTTAAAACACGGAAAAACGAGCCCTTAGGTATACACTTCTTTCCCTTATTTCATTGAACGAGGGTCTCCTACTGGCAGACTTGGTGTGTTTAGGTTGTATATGAGGGACAATTAATCAGCTGGCCGCTCATAATAAGTTCACGTGCTACGTGACGCCAAACATGCGCATAAGAGTGTTTTCACACTCGTCGTTTGGCCTATAGATGGCGCTGACTGTCACTCCTACTTCTAAATTCACAGATAAACCCAAAAAAAAGTGGATGGAGGGAGGGCCGCTGTGATAGCTCAGTGGTTAGAGCATCGAACGCGTAATTCGAAGGTCGTAGGTTCGATTCCTGCTCACAGTTGGTAATTTTTTCATCCACTTTTCTTTCTTCTTATTTACATTCCATTGGTTTTATTAACTTCCCCTGTACATTCCTTGGCATTACTGTCTGTAATATCTCATTATTATTGTGTTAAAACACGGAAAAACGAGCCCTTAGGTATACACTTCTTTCCCTTATTTCATTGAACGAGGGTCTCCTACTGGCAGACTTGGTGTGTTTAGGTTGTATATGAGGGACAATTAATCAGCTGGCCGCTCATAATAAGTTCACGTGCTACGTGACGCCAAACATGCGCATAAGAGTGTTTTCACACTCGTCGTTTGGCCTATAGATGGCGCTGACTGTCACTCCTACTTCTAAATTCACAGATAAACCCAAAAAAAGTGGATGGAGGGAGGGCCGCTGTGATAGCTCAGTGGTTAGAGCATCGAACGCGTAATTCGAAGGTCGTAGGTTCGATTCCTGCTCACAGTTGGTAATTTTTTCATCCACTTTTCTTTCTTCTTATTTACATTCCATTGGTTTTATTAACTTCCCCTGTACATTCCTTGGCATTACTGTCTGTAATATCTCATTATTATTGTGTTAAAACACGGAAAAACGAGCCCTTAGGTATACACTTCTTTCCCTTATTTCATTGAACGAGGGTCTCCTACTGGCAGACTTGGTGTGTTTAGGTTGTATATGAGGGACAATTAATCAGCTGGCCGCTCATAATAAGTTCACGTGCTACGTGACGCCAAACATGCGCATAAGAGTGTTTTCACACTCGTCGTTTGGCCTATAGATGGCGCTGACTGTCACTCCTACTTCTAAATTCACAGATAAACCCAAAAAAAAGTGGATGGAGGGAGGGCCGCTGTGATAGCTCAGTGGTTAGAGCATCGAACGCGTAATTCGAAGGTCGTAGGTTCGATTCCTGCTCACAGTTGGTAATTTTTTCATCCACTTTTCTTTCTTCTTATTTACATTCCATTGGTTTTATTAACTTCCCCTGTACATTCCTTGGCATTACTGTCTGTAATATCTCATTATTATTGTGTTAAAACACGGAAAAACGAGCCCTTAGGTATACACTTCTTTCCCTTATTTCATTGAACGAGGGTCTCCTACTGGCAGACTTGGTGTGTTTAGGTTGTATATGAGGGACAATTAATCAGCTGGCCGCTCATAATAAGTTCACGTGCTACGTGACGCCAAACATGCGCATAAGAGTGTTTTCACACTCGTCGTTTGGCCTATAGATGGCGCTGACTGTCACTCCTACTTCTAAATTCACAGATAAACCCAAAAAAAGTGGATGGAGGGAGGGCCGCTGTGATAGCTCAGTGGTTAGAGCATCGAACGCGTAATTCGAAGGTCGTAGGTTCGATTCCTGCTCACAGTTGGTAATTTTTTCATCCACTTTTCTTTCTTCTTATTTACATTCCATTGGTTTTATTAACTTCCCCTGTACATTCCTTGGCATTACTGTCTGTAATATCTCATTATTATTGTGTTAAAACACGGAAAAACGAGCCCTTAGGTATACACTTCTTTCCCTTATTTCATTGAACGAGGGTCTCCTACTGGCAGACTTGGTGTGTTTAGGTTGTATATGAGGGACAATTAATCAGCTGGCCGCTCATAATAAGTTCACGTGCTACGTGACGCCAAACATGCGCATAAGAGTGTTTTCACACTCGTCGTTTGGCCTATAGATGGCGCTGACTGTCACTCCTACTTCTAAATTCACAGATAAACCCAAAAAAAGTGGATGGAGGGAGGGCCGCTGTGATAGCTCAGTGGTTAGAGCATCGAACGCGTAATTCGAAGGTCGTAGGTTCGATTCCTGCTCACAGTTGGTAATTTTTTCATCCACTTTTCTTTCTTCTTATTTACATTCCATTGGTTTTATTAACTTCCCCTGTACATTCCTTGGCATTACTGTCTGTAATATCTCATTATTATTGTGTTAAAACACGGAAAAACGAGCCCTTAGGTATACACTTCTTTCCCTTATTTCATTGAACGAGGGTCTCCTACTGGCAGACTTGGTGTGTTTAGGTTGTATATGAGGGACAATTAATCAGCTGGCCGCTCATAATAAGTTCACGTGCTACGTGACGCCAAACATGCGCATAAGAGTGTTTTCACACTCGTCGTTTGGCCTATAGATGGCGCTGACTGTCACTCCTACTTCTAAATTCACAGATAAACCCAAAAAAAGTGGATGGAGGGAGGGCCGCTGTGATAGCTCAGTGGTTAGAGCATCGAACGCGTAATTCGAAGGTCGTAGGTTCGATTCCTGCTCACAGTTGGTAATTTTTTCATCCACTTTTCTTTCTTCTTATTTACATTCCATTGGTTTTATTAACTTCCCCTGTACATTCCTTGGCATTACTGTCTGTAATATCTCATTATTATTGTGTTAAAACACGGAAAAACGAGCCCTTAGGTATACACTTCTTTCCCTTATTTCATTGAACGAGGGTCTCCTACTGGCAGACTTGGTGTGTTTAGGTTGTATATGAGGGACAATTAATCAGCTGGCCGCTCATAATAAGTTCACGTGCTACGTGACGCCAAACATGCGCATAAGAGTGTTTTTCACACTCGTCGTTTGGCCTATAGATGGCGCTGACTGTCACTCCTACTTCTAAATTCACAGATAAACCCAAAAAAAGTGGATGGAGGGAGGGCCGCTGTGATAGCTCAGTGGTTAGAGCATCGAACGCGTAATTCGAAGGTCGTAGGTTCGATTCCTGCTCACAGTTGGTAATTTTTCATCCACTTTTCTTTCTTCTTATTTACATTCCATTGGTTTTATTAACTTCCCCTGTACATTCCTTGGCATTACTGTCTGTAATATCTCATTATTATTGTGTTAAAACACGGAAAAACGAGCCCTTAGGTATACACTTCTTTCCCTTATTTCATTGAACGAGGGTCTCCTACTGGCAGACTTGGTGTGTTTAGGTTGTATATGAGGGACAATTAATCAGCTGGCCGCTCATAATAAGTTCACGTGCTACGTGACGCCAAACATGCGCATAAGAGTGTTTTCACACTCGTCGTTTGGCCTATAGATGGCGCTGACTGTCACTCCTACTTCTAAATTCACAGATAAACCCAAAAAAAGTGGATGGAGGGAGGGCCGCTGTGATAGCTCAGTGGTTAGAGCATCGAACGCGTAATTCGAAGGTCGTAGGTTCGATTCCTGCTCACAGTTGGTAATTTTTTCATCCACTTTTCTTTCTTCTTATTTACATTCCATTGGTTTTATTAACTTCCCCTGTACATTCCTTGGCATTACTGTCTGTAATATCTCATTATTATTGTGTTAAAACACGGAAAAACGAGCCCTTAGGTATACACTTCTTTCCCTTATTTCATTGAACGAGGGTCTCCTACTGGCAGACTTGGTGTGTTTAGGTTGTATATGAGGGACAATTAATCAGCTGGCCGCTCATAATAAGTTCACGTGCTACGTGACGCCAAACATGCGCATAAGAGTGTTTTCACACTCGTCGTTTGGCCTATAGATGGCGCTGACTGTCACTCCTACTTCTAAATTCACAGATAAACCCAAAAAAAAGTGGAATGGAGGGAGGGCCGCTGTGATAGCTCAGTGGTTAGAGCATCGAACGCGTAATTCGAAGGTCGTAGGTTCGATTCCTGCTCACAGTTGGTAATTTTTTCATCCACTTTTCTTTCTTCTTATTTACATTCCATTGGTTTTATTAACTTCCCCTGTACATTCCTTGGCATTACTGTCTGTAATATCTCATTATATATATATATATATATATTGCCACGTTCCATTTCCCAAGTTTTGTTATCGTCCCAAAAGACTACACAGTTCTCAGCGCAAACCGCGCCTGCAGTTTTCGAGAAGCTTCTGGACTGTAGTAGATCAGTTTGATAAGATCAGGCCTACTCTGCGAACTGTACAGATTATTCTGGAACCTAAGCCACCGCCAGCGATAAAGCTAGAACATTCGACGGCAGGAGTATAAATGCCGACGCGCTTCGCCGCTTGTCAGTTGTTGATCGACGGCCGACGCCCTGTTCGCCACTTACCTGGCGTCGGGATTCCCCCGACCAGGAACGCTGCCAGTCGTCGACCCCATTTCATCGAGCATCAAGCGAACCCCTGGACAACCCCCCGGCTCTGTCCAGGCCTTCATCGTAAGCCAACGCCCGGGCACTACAGCGCAAGCCGTGGGAGCTAGGGCAAGGACGGAACTGTGATGGCTTTCGCAGCGCCACCGCCGAAAGCTCATTGCGTAAACTTCAGCGCTCCAGAGGGGAGTACCATTGACGACATCATAGATGCCCTCGAAGCAGTAACCGGCCCAGCCGGTATGAAGTCCCTCCAGCACATGGGAGGTCCAAAGTTCGGCGCCGCAAGCGCAAACGTCCACGAAGCCACCAAGCTAAAGAGCCGGGGCGCCATTCTCTTGAACAGCGAATCAGTTCCACTAGTCTGCGTAGGTCCTGAAATAGTTCACGTCACAGTCTTCCGGGTACCGCTGTGGGTATGCGACGCAGCCCTAGCGACTGCTCTCTCCACCTACGGCAACGTGCAACATATCCACGAGCCAGTGTTCAAGGGCCGCCCTGGGGTTGGCACAGGTGTCCGTGTGGCGCGAGTGGAAATGAAAAGCCAAATACCAAACTTTCTGACAGTTCAAGGCTACAATGTCATGTGTTACTAGCGGGTTGTCAAGAAAGTGTGCTCTAAGTGCAGGAATGCTGGCCAGATCGCCAAAGATTGTGCCACTCCGCGTTGCACGCGCTGCAACGTGTTTGGACATGCCACAGAGGGATGCGCAGAACCGTGCTGCAAGTGCTCGGGCAGCCATGCAACAGCTGACTGCGTACGTCCAAACTCCTTCGCAGCGGCTGCAGCAGGGACGACTGAAGAACAAGCGTGCACCGACCTCACGCGCACATTGCTAGATAATTATCCGGCGCTCGAGCCTGCGAGCGACAATGACACAAGCGACCCTGACGCCCATGCTGAACCACAAGACGCAGGAGACCTGCCTCCCCTGTCTGAGAAAGCCTGGTCAACCCTTCACGCCCCGTCCGAGACCAGAAACTTCTCGCCGGACGCCTATGAAGAACACAGCTCATCCAAAGCCGAAGCCCGAGTGCCCGTACTTAGCAGAGAGCTACAGCTCTGACAAAGTTTGCACCACCAGTAGCTCCGAGGCGCCGAGAGCTTTGATGGGACGCGGCACCCGAGCTACGGGACGTGCAGACGCTCCGGTCATCGGCCCAGACAAGACCACAATGGTGATTATGCCACTGACAACGACGAGCACTCTCGCCAGCAAGTACTCGGGGCAGACCCGCAAACTGAGCCAGTCAAACCCCATTTAACAGATTACAGGTGCGGCCGCCGGTGCGAGTGTTGGTGCCAGCGCCATGGAAATAGACCGTCCAGCCACCAAACGAGCCCACCCACCGACCACAGACTCTGAGGGCTCTACGGACAGTAGTAAGCCCCAAAAATTTGCTAATCGCCAGAGCACTTCTCTTTTTAGTCATGTTCACTCGTTGTACACTCGCCCCACCCTCTGCAAGGGGTTTTTCTGAAGTTTGCGCGCACTCTCCCTTTTTCAAAATGGCTATGGTGCATTTTCTCTCCTTAAACGTCAGGGGTTTCAGACGCCGAGATAAGCAGAAAGAAGTCATGCACTTCGCAAGGTCACGTCATGTCGACATCCTCTTCTTACAGGAATGTAATTTTAGAACCCCTTTTGATGTGCGATCCTTTTGTTCACATTTTGGAATTGACGCCTTTTTTTCGCTGACTGATTCAAAGATGTGCGGAGTCGGAGTTGTTTTCTTGACACCAGCGTTACATCGAAGAGCACACAGTGTTTATGGTTTTGACGGCCGCACACTAGCAGTAGACTTTGACCTCCACGGCAGACGAGTAAGGGCGCTCTTAATATATGCCCCAGCTCAACATGTGGGCACGGTCGATTTTTTCAATTCACTCGACTCATTTATGTTTGAAAGCTACCCTACTTTCTTAGTAGGGAATTTTAACTGTGTTGAGGACACCGACAGAGAGGCGCGCGGACGCAGAGAAAGCAGACAATATAGCAGAATTAACGCATTGCGACAACTCATCCGCAATTTTCAGCTCAGGGATGCGTGGGTCGACACTCACAGAAATGACTTCGCTGCAACATGGCAACGGGGTCCTAACATGACCCGGCTAGACCGCTTCTATTTTCCAGAAGTACTAGCCACACATGTCCTTAGTTGCGAGGTCGTACATTTCCCATCGGACGTTCCACGCATTACAGACCACTTTCAGTGTCTGTAAAACTTTTCTTTGAACAATCCACTACATTAAGAAACCATTGGAAAATAGACACCACACTCGTGCACGACCCGGAAAGCGTACCATTACTGCGCAATGGACTAGAGCAAGCATGCAAAAGGTCGCCTGAACCCCGTAACTGGGATGCATTGAAACACAGTTGGCGCGCTGAACTTATCAAAGCGGGGCGAAAAGAAAAGCGCGCCTGACACAGAGATAAACGACACGCTACGAAAAGCGCGCATTGTACGCAGAGGCGAGACGCTGACGTTCGCAATGCACGAATATCTCGATCAGTTAAAGGTGCGGTACGAACTTTAGCTACGTCTTAGTTCGCGCACGGCTGCGCAGTCTTTTATCAACGGACGACCGGTTTCAGATCCAGCTATTCTTCGAAGTGTTCGCACCGACTCTTTGGGTGAACAAATACAAGTTCTTTTCGTTCAGTTGCTGAACGGCGAACAGTCTACACGAGCAGAAGACATAATGAGGGTCTTTGAAACACATTTTTCGAATTTCTTCAGGGCAGAGAACGCAAACAACGTGAACTATACCACAATAGTTGAGTTTTGCGAGGGAATTTCCCGCGTACCGGAGGAGCTCCGCGATGGTCCTTGCAGCCCAGTGGCGCTGGATGAATTACGCATCGTGCTTCAGCGCATGAACACAACCGCCGCCGCCGGCCCTGACGGGATACCTTTCAGTTTCTACAAAACCTTCCTCGAAACAATACGAGACCACCTTTTGACAATGATAAATAGGCTTCTTGCTGACGGAATCAGACCGAATACGTTTCGTGAGAGCAGAGTTATACTCTTGCTTAAAAGCGAGGGAGAGCCGTCCGATACAAGGGCGTGGAGGCCCATTTCACTATTTAACTAGGATTATAAGATATTGACAGCCATCCTTGCAAACCGCATAACAATCATTCTACCGGAAATAGTAAGAGACATACAAACATGCTGCGTCCCAGGTCGTACGATCTATTCCTCGCTTGCGCTGACTCACGATTTATTCACGTACGCTATAAGAACACAAATATATGGCATCTTGTTTCCTTGGATCAGAAAAAAGCTTTTGATCGCGTAGAATGGAACTATCTCTTCGCTGTGCTTAAGTGTTATGGCTTCCCAGCACATTTAACCGACACCCTCCGCTTACTCTACACAGACTTAGAAACGTCATTAGTAGTGAATGGCTATACATCTGAACCTGTTGCAGTAAGCAGAGGCATTCGCCAAGGCTGTCCCCTCTCCGCAATGCTCTTTGTATTATGCATAGATCCATTATTGAAAGAAATCCAGAAAAGCACCTCGATACGCAGTTTCCCTCTTCCAGGCTTGGGCGAAGTGAAAGTAGCGGCATACGCCGATGACATCTCGTTGTTTATTCGGAACATAGATAGCTGGAGAGCCTTTCTGCGAATATTTTACACGTATAATTACCTGTCGGGAGCACGTCTTAATCCCAGAAAAAGCAAGGCATTGTGCTTTGCGATGCACATTGAAGAAGTCCCTGATGGCGTCCAAATCGTTCAAGGCCTTAAAGTCTTAGGTGTAACGTTCTTTTCGACTGGTGAGGTAGCCGGCACCACATGGAAAGAAATCCAACACAAAGTGGACAGACGCTTTGAAGTCACCAGAACGTTTCAACTACCTTTTACTGAAAGAGCTCATCTAATTAAATCCAGCATAACAGCGTCACTGCTTTACGTCGCCAGAATCGCCCGACCACCTCGATGGGTTTGCTGAGAGTGGCTACTGCGTGCGGCTTCTTTTTCTGGGATCGTCACGCCGAAGCTGTTGCCAGAGCCTTGGTCCGCCTACCAGTCAAATGGGGAGGGCTCAGTGTACCCGACCTTGATGTATAGTACCGCATGTTGGCTCTCAAAAACACCTGGGCACTCTTAGAAAACTTATCGTATCGAGGCAGGCAACTTCTAGTGTATCTACTAGGAACCTCTAGAATACTTTTTGGTTTATCAAACGACACGAGACCAGCTGCTGAGCAGCCACCAGCGTATTACACACATGTTATAAAATCTTTGCAACAATGGTGAAACGATTATTTAGTTCTAGAACTTATGGAAACGTCCCCCACCGACATGACCGAACTAAAAGCAATTAAAAGCCTATCTGAAGAAAAACACCGGAAATGCCGGGCGAAAAGATGCTGGACTCTTACAAACACGTCTCTCCCCTCCGAGGTCCGTGACCTAAACTGGCTCAGGGAATGGGGGCTTTACCAATGGCTGACCACCTTGTGGCGTGGGGCGCGGCGCCCTCCGCCACATACCCGCAATGCGGTCGCGTCGAAACACTGAACCATGTCTTCCATGAATTTATAGTAGCGCGCACCTTTTGGCGCATGGTTACCAGGATGTTGTAAAGAAGTATGGAGTGGAAGTCTAGCCACAGGGATAACTTTGTCGTACTCTTAATAGCTATCGGAGCCTTCGTCTTATAGAAGCGAAGGGGACTGACCTGCCGGAGGTGACGCCCCCAGAGAGCCATGTTTCTCCTATTACATCGGCTAAGAAACATAATGCTTATGCATCTTAACGCAGAACTAGTCATGCTGGGAGAGGAGGCTTTCGTCTAACGCTGGTCTACGCGATTTATTATCGTAAAAAACAACAGTGTCCATGCCTTTCCTCCCCTATTGAGCAGGTGGGCTAGAGCTTGTACCACTGTGACGTTACAGTATGTATTTTTCTTTTCTTCTTTAGAAATATGCCCTTTTGTGCAATACTATTCTTGAGTGCGAGAGCAAATTGTCCTCACAGGTGACTGCAAAATATCACGCTACACTGTGAATGACCTCCCCTTGTTTATTCAAATAGCCTTACTGTTTATTTGGGTTTAATCATCTCGATGTCATGAATGTCCTGTCTTTGTAGTACAATTCTTCCATTGTACGTCACTACATACGCTGTAAGTTCTTTCGCTGTATATTACTACTTTAACTGTACATACGCATTGTTCACCATTGTCCATTTTTATGCGTGCACATAAGCTGTGTAAGATATATCCGGAAATGAAATTCTCTTAAACGCTATCTGTGCAAGACTGCTAGTGTAATCGAACTTTCCGTTTACCGGGCACAGGTTCGCCCAAATAAACAGTTAAATCCCAACATAAGGTCTCCTGTCTTCGACCACGTCACGACCCCGTGACATCTGGTGGAGGTGCTGTTTCGTTCATGTACCGGATGCCCCCGTCAAGCCGTGAACCCAGCCCACGTCGCGGAGGAGACACCGATGCCAACCAGGAGTAGCGAAAAAGACGCCGACAGCAAGGGCTACCACCAGAGTACAGGCTTTTACAAGACAAGGCGCGGAAGACCAATGTCATGACCACGACTGCAGCGACAATGACAACCGCAGCGTCCCAGCCCACGATGATCCAGCATCAACCCAGGGAACCACCAATTTTCCATGGGTCATCGTTCGAAGACCCGGAGTCCTGGCTAGAAACATACGACCGTGTGGCCGCCCTCAGCCACTGGGACCATGACGAAAAGCTCCGTCGTGTGTTCATCTATTTGGAAGACACTGCGAGGACCTGGCTCGAAAATCCGGAGCCCATGCTCCAAACGTCGGATGTTTTCTGCGGCGCATTCCTGCAAACGTTCGCGAGCATCGCTCGCAAAGAGAGGGCCGCTGCGTTATTAGAGACCTGGGTTCAGCTACCAAATGAAAATGTCGCCATTTTCACAGAAGAAATAACCCGACTATCCCATCACGCTGACCCAGACATGCCAGTGAGAAAAAAGTTCGTTTCCTCATGCGAGGGGTCAAACAGGAGCTCTTCGCGGGACTGATGAGAAATCCACCGAACACCGTCCAAGAATTTGTAGCCGAAGCGACCACTATCGAAAGGACCCTGGACATGCACACCCGACAGTATAATCGTCGCCTGACTTCAGAATGCGCTGCTGCTCAAGCCAGTAACTCCAAAGACCTGCGTGAAACGATCCGAGCGATCGTGCGGGAAGAGCTGCGCAAGCTGTTGCCTTCGGCGCAGCCTCAAGTGGAATCGATCGCCGACATTGTGCGAGAAGTTCGGCAACCGCTTCAAACTCCCCAAGCACCGCTGCCCGAGCCGGAAGCTATGAGCTACTCCAGTGCGGTGCGCCACAACGCTCCTCCCCGTCGACGCCGAAACGCCGCCCCATCGCGCTTCCGTCGCCAGACACCACCGCCACCACCACCCCCACCGACGACCTACCGTTCACCAGCGGGCCAGCGCAGTGCGCTGAGGAAAACCGACGTTTGGCGCACCCCTGACCACCGCCCACTGTGCTACCACTGCGGCGAGGCCGGGCACACTTACCGCCGTTGCCAGTACCGACAGATGGGACTGCGTGGCTTCGCCGTCGATGCACCACGTCCGCAGCCAGGAGAATGACCACCTGACATCGCCGACTACCTGACAGGAACCCAGAGGACACCACCAAGCCCTTCGCGTTCGCCGTCGCCCAGCCGCCGCCCGTCACCGCACCACCGGCAGTACTCTGGCCCAACGTGGGGCCGGTCTCTTAGCCCGTATCCGGGAAACTAAGAGCAGCAACCGATGGAGGTGCGGTTGCTGTGTTACGAACTACCGAAGATCCTCCTCCGACGACGATGCCACGACGGAGCTTTCCGAACACAACACCAACCAGGCAAAGCCCTGACGGTGAAACCTCACTTACCGAAGGTGACCTGATGACGCAACATGGAAGCAGGGGACAAGCCGAAGCAGCCGCGACCCGATGCCACGCCCTAACTGTAATGCGAGACGGCGAACTAGCGACCTGGACGTTCTTATCAATGGCCACAGTGTGACCACTCTCGTCGATACTGGAGCCATCTACTCCATCAACAGTGGGTCGTTCGCCGCGAAGGTAAAGAAAGTTAGGACAGCTTGGAAAGGCCTTAAAATCCGCACAGTCGGAGGTCATCTCGTAAGCCTGCAGGAATCTGCAGAGCGAGAGTCGCCGATAACGGTCGTATTTATCCTAGAGACTTCGTAGTCTACAGTGTTGCTCGAGAGATGTCATCCTTGGCACGGACTTCTTATGCCTCCATCGTGCTGTCATCAACCTAAAAACAAAGTCGATAACGTTATCCACAGAAAAAGCACTAGCGCCGCGCACGCCGTCAGGAAACCATGCCTTGAATGTGCTGGAAGAACAAGTCACCATTCCGCCTCGCTCAAACATCATTATTTAAGTCAGCGCTCCTAAATCACCTGACTTGGAAGGCGTCGTTGAAGGCAGTCAGCATCTGTTGGTCACCCGAAATATTTGCGTCGCAAGAGGAATTGCAGAGCTGCGGGGAGGCAAAGCAAAGGTTATGCTCACGAATTTCAGCAATGAGTACAAACATGTGAAAAAAGGAACAACGGTCGCATACATCGAAGAAATTGTCGAAGCCACCAGTGCTTTCGCCCTCACCGATTCTGCGGAACCTGCTCAAAGGAACCAAGCCCCTCCCATAGCTTTCGATGTCAATCCCAGACTTCTGAACCATAATCAAGAACAGCTCAAGGCCCTGTTCCTGCAATACAAAGATTGCTTTTCGTCGTCGTCAAAATTTCGACAGACCGCCAACACGAAACATCGCATCATAACCGAAGAAAATGCCAGACCACTCCATCCGAGTCTGTGCAGGGTTTCGACGCGAGAACGTGAAGCCT
This sequence comes from Rhipicephalus annulatus, assembly GCA_013436015.1. Lineage (NCBI taxonomy): Eukaryota > Metazoa > Arthropoda > Arachnida > Ixodida > Ixodidae > Rhipicephalus > Rhipicephalus annulatus. The sequence goes on along the minus strand of WOVY01001833.1, from coordinate 151,956 downwards.
TGAAAAGACAAGTTGATGAAAAGTTGTGGAATGACATTATCCAGGCGTCCAAGAGCCCATGAGCATCCGCCATGGTGTTAGTTAAGAAAAAGATTGGGACCCTACTTTTCTGCGTCGATTATCGCCACCTGAACAAAATCACAAGAAAGGACATGTATCTTCTCCCACAAATAGACGACGCACTTGATCGGCTTCATAACGCCAAGTACTTTTTCTCAATGGACCTCAAGACTGGCTATTGGCAAATCGAAGTCGACGAAAGAGACCGAGAGAAGACGGCGTTTATAACACCGTACGGCCTCTTTGAGTTTAAGGTGATGCCCTTCGGTCTTAGCTCAGCGCCTGCAACATTTCAACGTGTCATAGATACAGTACTGGCTGGATTGAAGTGGCAGACTTGCCTTGTGTATTTGGACGACGTCGTCGTGTTTTCTTCGAATTTCGACGAGCATCTTCGGCGCCTTGAAGCTGTACTTCGAGCCATCAAGACGTCCGGACTCACACTGAAGCCAGAAAAGTGCTGATTTGCGTACGAGGAGCTCTTGTTTCTAGGGCACATTATAAGCAAGTCTGGAGTTCGTCCCGATCTACGGAAAACAGCCGCCATCGCAGACTTCCCGCCGCCCACCGACAAGAACGCGGTGCACCGATTTCTAGTCTTGTGCGTCTATTATAGGCGGTTCGTGAAAAACTTCGCCAGCATCGCCGATCCTCTCACTAACCTTACCAAGACCGACATAGAGTTCAAGTGAGAAACGCCGCAGGAACACGCTTTCCAGGAGCTTAAACATCGCCTCCGGACGCCTCCGTTACTTGCCCATTTCGACGAATTCGCCGAGACAGAAATACACACTGACGCAAGCAGCGTAGGTATTGGCGCCGTTCTTGTGCAGAGGGCAGACGGACTTCAAAGGGTTATTAGTTAGGCCAGCCGATTGCTATCCAAAGCAGAAGCCAGTTATTCCAGAACAGAAAAGGAGTGCCTCGCCATCATGTGGGCTACATCAAAATTTCGCCCCTACCTCTACGGCAGGCCCTTCAAAGTTGTGAGCGACCACCACGTTTTATGTTGGCTAGCCACCTTGAAGGACCCTTCAGGTCGCCTCGCACGATGGAGCCTGAGACTTCAAGAATATGACATTACTGTCATTTACAAGTCCGGCAAAAAACACTCCGACGCCGACTGTCTCTCTCATGCGCCTGTCGACCAACCACCACCCGACGACCCGGATGACGACTAGTTCTTGGGAACGATAACTACCGACGACTTCGCTGAACGACAGCGGGCCGACCGGGATCTTGAGGCCCTAATAGAATACCTCGAAGGCAGGACCGCCGAAGTCCCGAAGGTATTCGAGTGCGCACTTGCGTCGTTCTTCCTGCGAAACGGTCTTCTCCAAAAGAAAAACTTTTCACCACTTCGAACTAAGTACCTCCTTGTGGTGCCTTCAGCTTTGCGACCAGAACTCCAGCAGATCCTGCACGACGATCCGACGACAGGGCACCTCGGTGTTTCTCGCACGCTCGCGAGGATACAAGAAAGGTACTATTGGCCACGTCTTACCACTGACGTCACTCGTTATGTGAGGACATGCCGGGACTGTCAGCGACGCAAGGCACCGCCGACAAGGCCAGCGGGACTTCTTCGGCCAATTGAACCACCTTGCCGACCTTTCCAGCAGATTGGTATTGACCTACTGGGGCTGTTCTCGACGTCGGCGGTCGGAAACAAGTGGATCGTGGTAGCTACCGACTACCTCACCCGCTACGCCGAGACAAAAGCCCTTCCCAACGGCAGTGCATCCTAGGTAGCTAAGTTCTATGTCGAAAATATTGTCCTACGTCATGGCGCCCCGGAGGTCCTTATCACCGACAGAAGAACGGCATTTACTGCCGATTTATTTCAAGCGATCTTGGCATACAGCCAGACAAACCACCGCCGTACGACAGCGTACCACTCACAGACCAACGGCCTCACCGAGCGGCTTAACAAGACAATCGCCGACATGCTGCCAATGTACGTCGACGTCGAACACAAGACGTGGGACGCCATTCTTCCGTACGTGACCATGGCATACAACACGGCGGTGCAGGAGATGACGCAGATATCTTCATACCAATTGGTCTACGGAAGGAGCCCGGCAACGACGCTTGATGCCATGTTACTCAACGTCACCGACGAAGAAAACCTCGATGTGAGCGAGTACCTTCAACGTGCAGAAAAAGCCCGACAACTCGCGCGTCTCCGTATCAAGAATCGACAGACGACCGACAGCCGCCGTTACAATCTTCTATGACGCTTCGTGGAATACAAGCCCGGTGAACGTGTTTGGCTGTGGACGCCGATACGCCGACGTGGACTAAGTGAAAAGCTTCTGCGACGGTACTTCGGACCTTGCAGGGTAATTCGACGTCTCGGGCCACTTGTTTACGACGTTGTCCCCGACGGCATCACGCACTCTCAACGACGCCGATCGCGACCTGAAGTCGTCCTTGTCGCACGCCTCAAGCCGTTTCTTGCGCGTAGACAAACTAAAACAGTGTTTTTTTGCAATATTATTGTATCGTATTTTATTCATTGTACTCTCTTGCATTATTGTTGTACCTTCATCTTTAGTTAAAGCATCGGGACGATGCCTTTTTCAGAGGGTGGCAATGCCACGTCCCATTTCCCAAGTTTTGTTATCGTCCACGATTCTCAGCGCAAACCGCGCCTGCAGTTTTTGAGAAGCTTCCGAACTGTAGTAGATCATTTCGATAAGATCACGCCTACTCTGCGAACTGTACAGATTATTCTGGAACCTGCGCCACCGCCAGCGATAATGCTAGAACATTCCATCGCAAGAGTATTAATGTCGACGCGCTTCGCAGCTTGTCAATAGTTGATCGACGGCCGACGCTCCGTTTACTGCTATCTGTGCAAGACTGCTACTGTAATCGAACTTTCCTTTTACCGGGCGCAGGTTCGCCCAAATAAACAGTTAAATTCCAACATAAAGTCTCTTGTCTTCGGCCACGTCACAACCCCGTGACTATATATATATGTATATATATATATATATATATATATATATATATATAGAACTTGAAGGGAAGGCACGACAGGTACGGGTATTTTCTATATTGAATGAACTTGCAGATAGCACATTTGAAAAGGAAATCGTATTTACTAACGTTTCAACCGTGGCACGGCCTTCGTCAGAGTAAGTACTCTGACGAAGGCCGTGCCACGGTCGAAACGTTAGTAAATACGATTTCCTTTTCAAATGTGTTATCTGCAAGTTCATTCAATATATATAAATATATATATATATATATATATATATATATATATATATATATATATATATACCTTGGCATACCTTGCCCGCTGCAAGGTATGCCAACACATACACGTTACCAATGTTGCTGAAAGCACACAATCTGATTTCAAGTACTTTCATTGTTTCAAACCTTAACTGTGTCAGCTCCAATCTAATATACCTTCTCGAGTGCGGAAGATGCGGTATTCAATACATATTCAATACATAGGACAGTCTGACACAGGCTTGCACATCCGCTTCAATAACCACCATTCACATGTTCATTCCCTTCCGAATCTGCCTCTGTCTCAGCATATTAACTGCGGAAACCACCCATTTGATTCCATAAAGGTCACACTCTTACAAAGCGGTTTCTCTAGCACAAGAGAACGTGAACAGCGCCAATCATACATGATTCATAAATGTAATATATTTGAAGGTGGTATAAATAACACTCCAGGCATACTTTCTTCAATTCGCGCTCTGGAAGATTCAGGATAGTATTTATCCTGACCAAACGTTTTAGCTTTCTTTTTTCTACTTCTTTTTCTTTCTTCTTCTTCTTCTTCTTCTCTCTTTTTTGGTTTCCTTAATATCATTTTTTTCTTCTGATTTCGCCCGAAGCACGTGTTTGGGCCTGTGGCATGGGCACGCGCATTCCGAGAAAGGTGGACCACTAAACAAAGTAAAATGACACATCCAAGCTCCGAGGTAAAAACTTGAAAAACAACCTCAAGTATATGTTTAATATTCTTGAGACACAGACCAGTGACCGTAGCTACCTGGCATGTGCCTATCCTGCACGTGCGGAGCTTTGACACGCGTAGCCCTTGTTTGCTGTTCTTCACTCCTTTTTTTCCCTTTTTTCTCTTTTTTTGATTTTTCACACCCTTGTGACGTAGCCCCCCTCACCAGGCTTCAAGAGCAACTATGGAGGGGGAGAACAGGTGAAATGCGACAGAGACAAAGATCGCAAATAAAGTATTTTGGAATTCTTTACAAGCTACAGGGAAAGTTGATGAGAGGTGAACCTGAGGAGTCAAACTTTTTATCAATTGAATTTGTCTAATTTAGCCACCTGGACCAAAAAACTTGCCATGATGGTATGTTGTTTACCACTCATTTATTATTTTTAATTTTTTTTGCAAAATGCACCTGCCAATAATAGTACGCAAACATGGTCGTTTGACTACTTATCAGTGTATAATGGGTGGTATTGCCACTGGCCCAGGTGCGTTCTTTCTGTTTTTCTTTTTTTCTTTTTTTAATGCACGTGCTTTGCGTAGTATACACACGTGGCCGTTCGGCTGCTTATCAGTGCATGATGGGTAGTTGGGCCACTGGTATATGTATATTTTTCTTTCTCTCTCTCTCTTTCTCTCTCGCCTGGATGATGGCATAAAAAGGCGTCGAAGCCTACTAAATTTTGTCTGATGAAGATCGGTCTCCGATCAAAACGTTACCAATAAACAGTTTTTTAGAGGCGTGTACTTATTTTCATATATATATATATATATATATATATATATATATATATATATATATATATATATATATATGTAGCTAAGACAAGCACTCTAACATCAAAATCCACAAACAAGGCGCCGCTCTTACCAGCTGAGAAAGGTCCCGATTTGACAAGTAGTGAAATCGGGAAGACCTCACATGCCGTGAAAGTGTACTTGAAACAAAAGCCACTTACCCAAGTCAGTTATTCGGCCATGAGCCGCTGGGCAGTGATTGCAGTATTCTCAACAAATGGCGATTGCTGTGGAGTCGTCCTGTGAACAAAAAACGACGTAACGCCGACAATCACAAGGAGTTTCGTTGAAGCTGCCACGCAGCACACCCCACATGTCATTGCTGCTCAGCGGCATCACCGGTTTCACGCAACGCACACAATCCCAAGGGAGCGAATTGGAAACAAAGTTTGCAAGCGCTGCCAGAAAATGGCGGGCCTCACGCGTGCTGCCCGGGCGATTCGGTGCTGCACGCTGCATGCTATGCACGCGGTGCATATGCGCTGCGCCTGTCGTGGCGGCACCTTCCCGCGGTGTAGACTTCATGGCGCCGAACGCAGCCGACCGCCAAGCGGAGGAGAACCCGCGCTTGCGGCTGCGGTATACTTTCACCATGTTTTTACCCTTTCTTTCTTATTTGGCGAGGTACATGGTGAGGCTGTGTACACATAAGTTACAGCGTTGCTCATAGGTTACTACAGACAGGTTATACTGCACTATTCGCGCTGGTAACGTATGCATTGCTTGAAATGTGGATTTTGAAACTTTTAGGCCCCGAAAATAACGAAAACATGAAAATAAACTCCTTTGCAACCTTTATTTCATAAGTTAGTCACGCCCAAAAGTTGCATTGTAGGTAACCGTATTTAGTGTACGCATGTACGTATTGTAATGGAACAGAAAGTGGCAGAAAAAGGGTGGTTGGTATTGGGGCATTCATCCATAAAAGTACAAACTTGCAAGGGGTTAAGCAAGAGTGCAGGGAAGATTTTTGGCTAAAAGAGAAAGTAGCTGTGCAGATGACACTCCTGTGTTTTGTATACATGTAGACAGAAGCAAAAGCCAAAAAGTAAAACAAAAAAATAGTGCAGTGTATAGAAAATGACAATGACGAACTAGGAGAAGAGTGCGAGGTAATTATTTGAGGAGATATGAATGCGCACATTGAAAATATAGATGGATATACTGACCCAAGAGGCAGAATGCTAATGAATAAATGTGAAATGCATGGTTTATTCATTTGCAACAGCACCAAGAGTTGCGAAGGGCAGATAACATGGAAGGTGGCAAGGGTGCAGTCGACGACAGATTATGCAATTATATCACATATAGGATGGATGATCGGCTAAGGGTGATAAACATAAATGAATATGCGTCCAGAAACTTAGTGATCACAAACGCATCAAGGTGAGTTTCGGAAGAGAAATCAAAATAGAAAGGAGGCAGTATGAGCAACCACACGGTAACATTGACTCAGAGAGGCGAATGGAAACAGCAACTAAAGAGATTGAGAAAATGATCGTCAAGGACACTAAAACAGAGTAGACGTATACAAATCTAACTCGACTGTTTGAGTTTGAGCTTGCTGAGGTACGAGTTCAATCAACCGGAAAAAATAAACACAAACCGAAGAACCGGTGTGCTAAGGAAGTTAAGAGAGCCATAGTAAGACGTCTAGAAGCCTCCATGGAACATAGATATGCTAAACAGAGGGGAGAACTGGAGAATGATGTCAAAACAATATGGGATATTATCTTGAGTTGCAAAGGAGAAGCATCCAATCTGATCAGTAAAAAGTTTATAAGGAAGGGGGCCCAGTGAATGGCGGAAGTAAACAGAAAGAATAGAAAGGCTGGTAAATGTTTTGGAACCATTTCAATTATCTAAGTAAGAAGACAAGAATAGAACAGAGGTTTATACCTACAGTTGAAGGAATTAGACTAGAAGGGGATGAGGCAATGCGATATATAAAAATATTGTTCGTAGAGAAGTTTAAACACCACGAAAGCACTGCATGCACCGTACCAGATGAGGATGGACCAATTAGTTCAGTGACTCCACTGGGACAATGACAGTGGGAAGGTGCATAAAAAGGATTCCTATTAGCACATCAACAGGCCCTGACGACATCCCAATTATGCTAATGAAGAAACTAAGACCAAACTCTAAGGAAACATTAAGAAAGGCAGCGAGCAAAGCAATAATGGATAGTGATGGCCCATTGGGTGGAAACTAAGCAGGATGATGATCATCTATAAAAGAATGGAGGACAAAGCCAATGTAAACAACTACCATCCTGGAGCAGTGACATCAGTAGTTTACGGGCTGGTGATGCAGACAGTAAAGACTACAGACTACGCTGGGGAATGAGGGGTTGCTCGGAGAACTAAAAAATGGGTTCCGCAAACGAAGGAGGTTGGAGGAGAATCCGTTTCCATTGATGCAGTGCATAAAAATAACGAAAAAAAGAACACAAGCTCCTGTGGCTGTCATTTATAGACATCAAGGGAGCTTACGACAGTGTGATTCAAGAAGACTTGTGGGGAATACCGAATACTCTAATTGTGGAAGATTGAATAACTAATCTTCTAATAAATAGTTGTATAACAACAAGCTAGTTATAAAATGGGAAGAACCAGTACCTGAACCTATAGCGATACAACTCGGGCTTTGACAGGGATGTACCTTGTCACCTTTGTTATTTATGCTTTATCTACAGGGACTAGAAGCCAGATTAGAGGGGAGTCGACTCGGCTTCAGCCTCGCTGTTGCCTAGGAAGAAAAACACATTGTACAGTCATTACCAGCATTGCTGTATGCAGATGATAAAATATATGTAGCCAACAAGAAAGATCTGCAGAGATTGATAGATATCTGTGGTAATTAGGAAAATAGCTAAAATTAGAAGTTCAGCTGGGAAGGATCGGCAATCGTGATTTTTATTGGTAAGAAAGGAACTGAGCATAATGTGCAGGAAGTCGCGCTAGAAATAGTGAATAAATACAAATGTTGTGGCGTAGGGACAAATAACGGGAATTCGCAACTAAGGAGGCACGAAAGATACGTAATGATTATGGGTAACAGGAATGCAATGGTGATGAAAAACAGGGCACTGTGGAACTACAGTAAGTATGAGGTTGTTAACGAAATATGGAAATGGGTCATGGTTCATAGTCTGAAGTTCGGCGATGCGGTCTTGTGCATGAAATCAGAGGTTCAAGCATGACTGGAAATTAAACAACGTGTCAAATAGTACACTTTCTTTGGTAGCACGCGGAAATGCTCCAAATCAGGGGGTACAGGGTGACATGGAATGGGCCTAGTTTGAGTGCAGGGAAGCTAGCAGCAAGATAAAATTGGAGAAGTGATCGAAGAAGAAGGGGACAAGATCGTTGGCTAGGAAAGCCTTCCGATACTTGTACATGAAGAATGTTTATACTTAATAGAAGAAGCAAACTCAAAAATTGTCAAGCAAGTATTTAGACAACAGCAGAATGCCGAGACATAAGAAAACATCGGTTAAGAAGAGGATGAAGGAAACAGAGAGGGACATGCTGATGATAGGAATGCTTACTAAACTATCACTAAAGACCTACCGAACTTTCAAGCAGGAAATTGCAAGACAAAAGATCTACGATAATTTTCGGGGTAGGTCTCTGTTGTTCGAGGCCAGAACGGCAGTATTGGGAACCAAAACGCACCGAGCCAAATACGAATGCACATACACTGCATGTAGAGCGTGTGGAGAGAAGGAGGAAATAGCTGAACATTTGATAAGGTTCTACAAAAGGCTTCACCCTATACTCCAAGGTAATGGCGCGGAATTTCTCAAAGCGTTGGGGTTTAGACCCAGTGAAGTCAAAATAGACTTTAAATGGGTAGAAATAACCAGGAGGAGACTTACTGACTGGTGGCTATAATCAACGCGCGAGTGAAATTCACTCCGAAAACACAAAGTGATAGTACTTACTTTTCTAGCTAGGTGGCGTGAGCCACCGTTCAATCTAAAGGGCACAGCCGGATACATCCATCCATCCATTCATTCATCCAAGGCGCTCACTGAGAAATGACTCCGATGAAGAAAGTTGTCACTGCGCAGTCTTCTCGCTTGTTTATTACGCTTGATATACTTATTTGCATGGATGTAAATAAATTATTCAGTGTGGCTCGGCGATAACGAAATCAAGTTCCTACTTTTTTACGCAGTGTATTTGCCAACAGTGTTTTTGTGATATAAATGCTCTGATACAGCAAACGTTAGTCTAGACGGCTGTTGCATTTTGATGCTACAGCACCGAAAAGCTTGTTTCGTTGCAGTTCTGGTGTTGGTGCTGTCGATGTTGTCAGCGTTGGCAACTTTGGTTCAGAACAAAAAAAAAGGGCGTTGTCCATCAGGGATAATTTGAGGTGCTTGAAATAAGGATAGCAGCCTGAGGGGAAAAGCGCATTATTAGGGAGACGCTAGTCTGCGTGCGTGTGGTTGTGCGCGTGTGTGTGCGTGTGTCTGTGTTCACGCGTAGATATCGCTGTCATATCGTGGTTGCTCAACAAAATAATCAAAGAACTTTGTCAGGAAATTTAACCAATGTAGCACAAAACTTATACGCATTCTTTCGAGAACTTTGAATCGACACTCTACCCTTGGCTATTTCGCTGTTGAATTCACGCAGATTTCAGCCTCTGGCAGTGTAAGCAGCATGGTATTGTGGGTAAATCTTCATCAGGTCCCAAAAGTCGAGCTGAGTTACACCGTGCCACACCCTTGTCAAGACTGTCAGGCCAGTGCCACCAGCCATACTTCGCGGCCTTTTTGATTAAGCCGCGTGAACTTCAACTTGATTAAAGTTTATCAGACAGTGAAACCGAGCGCACTGCCCAAAGCAGTATATTTTGTGCAGCTACACCCTTACGCCACCAAATCTTTATGCCGACAATCACATTTGGCGTTTCATGAGGCATGTAGAGCGATCTAAGGCATTCACTTTAATAAACGGTGTTTTGTCAAAAGTACCTTGGTCAGAAGTGCGCCTGCAATGTTGCAAGCTGGTGACGATGAAGCGCTAAAAACAATAAAAAATTGAGACAATGTGGCTTGACCACATCAAGCATGCAAAACTAGTTGTAATCTCGACGACTGCATCACAGAATTAGTATGTACAATAGATTTTGTTCACTGGTTACTTTACGTTTAATTTTGCTATAATCCATTTGCTGCCATTATCTGATAATGATGTGGGCTTAAGAGGTCCATGCAGAACTGTGCAAATGGAGTTTCAGGTATTGAATTAGGATGTAACAGCCCAGCAGGTTTATCCGGTGGAGCCTTCTATCGCTGACAGTCAATACAAGTTTTAACGTATTGCTTCACATTCGTTGGATGCCTTAGCCAGTAGTAGCTTTCTCCTATTTGTTACATTGCTCGAGTAAGACCGAGGTGGCCCAAGGTAGCTTCGTCATGGCAAGCTTGCAAGATTTCCTTGTAGAGAGCTTCAGGAACTACCAGAAGATCATTCTTTCCTGTTAAGAGAAATTATTCCTGTACAGTATTTCGCTGAGTAAGCAAAATGATGGTAAACGTCTTGAAAACACTCTGGGTGTATTTCCAGCTCGTTCTTTCAACACCTCAATCAATTTGCTCAGCAGCCGATTGTTTTTGTTGCCGAGAGATGACAGTCACATCGACAACTCCTAGAAAGCCGACGCCTTCTTCGTCTTGTGTGATTGTTGATTGAACTGGTGATCTTGACAGGCAGTTGGCATCTAAATGCTGCCTTCCCGATTTGTGGCCCATTGCCATGTTGTACTCTTGAAGATGTAAGCTCCAGCGCGCTAAACGTCCAGAAGGACCTTTCATGTTGGTCAGCCAACAAGTGGTGATCGCTCACGACTTGGAAAGCAATGCCATATAAATATGGGTGAAACTTTGCGACTCCTCAAATGACCACCAGAGATTACTTCTCAGTGATTGAGTCATTGAACTCGGCACCTGACAACGTTTGGCTAGCGTAGGCAGCCACTTGCTCGGTACCGTCTTGGCTCTGAACCAGAATAGCACCTAGGAGAACATTGATGGCATCTGTGTATATGGCTGTTGGCGCATACTCATCAAAGTGAGCGAGCACCAGCGGAGATTGTAGATGCTGCCATAACTTATCGAATTCCGCCTCTTGCTCCTCAATCCTTATAAACGCAACATCTTTCCGCGTTAGGCGGGTGAGTGGAGAGGCGACGTGCGCAAAGCCTGCTATAAATCACAGAGATACACAAGAAACGTTTTCCATTTGAGACCGGCCAAAGTAGTATGCCTGAGTCTTTGAAATGTGGTAGGGGCCGAGCGTGAACAAAAAGGGTTGAATTGAAATTCGTAAAGCCCATCTGGCGCCACGAAAGGGGTCTTCTCACGGCCACGCTCATCGACCTATATTTGCCAGCCCATGAGTCATAATTATTGCCGTCTTCTCACAGTCACGCTCATCGACCTATATTTGCCAATATCTACTTTTAAGATCCATATATGAAAAGTAACGTGCATGCTGTAGCCTGTACAGAGAGTCATTGATCCGTGGCAATGAATGAACATCTTTCTTATTAACATAGTTGAGCTAACGTTAATTAATGCAGAAACGCAGGCTACCAACAATCTTTTTGACAAGCACCGCAACGGACGCCCAAGGGCTCTTTGATGGTTGTATTGTATCATCCTCCTGCATTTTCTTAACCTGCTCCTGTATTGCCTCACGTTCTTTCTGGGCAACACGGTATGGGTTCTGTCGGATGGGTCTAGCTGTTTTTTTCCGTGATGATACGGTGCTTGGTCACCGTTGTCTGACGAACTTACGACGTTGAGGAGAAGCAGTCCCTAAACTAGTCTTGCAGCTTCATACGATGATATGTTTTATTCGGAGTTAAGCTTCGTCTGATGTCGACAGTAGGTGCATGGGGTGGTGTAGAAGCCGTTGCTTCTTTTTGCATAGAAAGACAGTAGTAACTGTTGTAGAGCTCCTCGAGCAGTCACAGTGTTTTCCGCATAACTTTTTTCATCCGTGTCGTCTGCAGTTGACAATAATGGGGAATTTTCAGCCTTTAGCGACGTGTCGGCGTTCATTAGTGAAATTAGTCACTAGCCCCACTGCATGGCCATCGACTAAGGTGACGATACCACGAGTGATCGCGACATCTTCACAGAAAAGAAGTGCAGTTGCACGCTTAGCTAGTGCTTCGTTATACTGTGCAACGCAGCTGACAAAAAGAAGGTTGCATGATCGCAGCGGTATACATATACATAGTCGTTGTGCGTCATGAGTGGCGTCTTGGTCAGCTGAAAGTGTTCTCACGCCATCTCGTATGTTGACAACGGCGCCGTACTCTCTAAAAAGTGCATTCCTAATATTAGCGATTCGCAGCACACTGGTAGAATCTTATACGTGGCAACAAACTCCATATTACAGATGGCAACTCTCGCTGTGCATTTGCCTGTACGGGTCACCAGCTGACCTCCAGCATTCTCAATATAAGGGTCCGTCCATTTCGTTCTGACTCTCTTGAGTTTGTTGGCCAGTGGCTCACTCATGATAGAAAAGTCAGCGCCAGTGACACAGCTCTCATCGGATGACGTGGTCATAGCGGCGGCACCTACAGATGCGCTGGTCGTGTGGCGATTGTATTGATGGTGCCGCTGCTGCAACGTCCGCTCGATTGCTGTGGCCTCTCTAATGAACTCGTCGACTGTTGTCGGGCGATTGCGCACAAGGCCAGTGAACAGTTGTTCTTTGACGCCGCGCATAAGGTGGTTGAACTTTTTACCTTCGGACATGTTGGGATCTATGCGGTGAAACAAACGCGCCTTGTCTTCAGCAAACATCGCGACTCTCTCATAAGGCTGTTGATTGCGTTATTCAAGAAGGTGTTGCGCATTTTCACGTCAATCTGGGCTCCCGGAGTGGTCATATAGCTGACAGCCGAACTCATCCCACGTTTTCAAAGTTCTCTGCGGTTTATGAACCGCGTCTTAGCGTTGCTTTCAACCGCAAAGTATCCTTTGAATAGCTTCTCGTCGTCAGAAATTCAGTGGTTAGACTTTGCTACCCGATCAAACTGCTGTAGCCAGTCTTTCGTATCTTCGTTTTCGTGACTATGAAAAGGCTCTAGAATCCAAAGGTTCTTGACTGTTACTTGTGTTGGGCGGCTTGAGGAGGCAATTTTTTGAACAGGGCTGTCCACTGACAGAGGTGTCCTAGTGAAGGGGCCGAATTCAGGGCGCAGACCTTCAAGACGACGGCTTGATCGGTGTACGGGAGTCTTGACGCGTGGCTGCCTAGTGAGGCTCGAACCAGGGCTGCTCACAGGAATGGCCATCATGAGATGACGGCGCCCAGACCTTCCATCAGTGTCACAGTTAGCAAACTTCGGGGGCTTTATTATAACGAACAGAAGGACGCTGTTTTCATAAAGCCACCAAAGGTGGACTCGGCAAAATGAACTGCTTTTTCGCCTGTTTTGATGATGACGATGATGATGGTGATGATCCTTGTTATTCCGGCGCACACCAACAAAGGGGGAACTGGGCAGCAGAATATTTAGGCAAAAGGCCTTTGGTTTTACAAACACAAAGTTATTTGAACATACACACACACATATATATATATATATATATATATATATATATATATATATATATATATATATATATATATAGGTTATGGCACAACGGGAGCGTTGTCCACAAGGATAAATATATTTATTTCCCAACAATTTCGGGAGGGGTCCTCCCTTCATCAGGGGATAACTCATCCCCTGATGAAGGGAGGATCCCTCCCGAAACTGTTGGGAAATAAATATATTTATCCTTGTTGACAACGCTCCCGTTGTGCCATATCCCATACCTTCACGAAGACTAACTGGCCCATTGAATTATTACTCCCACTATATATATATATATAGAGTAACATCGGTTGCCGCAAGGTTATAAATATGAAAGTAGATGCGCTTTCACATAAAAACTGTTTATTATGCCTTGAAAAAGACGGGGTTCCCGTCGAAACGTCGACACAATAATAAACAGTCGTTATGTGAAAGCGCATCTACTTTCATATATATATATATATATATATATATATATATATATATATATATATATATATATATAGTCCAGTAGATCCTCCGTGAGCGGTCACAACGTGGTTAATTTAGACGTTTCGGCCTAGAGTCTAGCCTTCATCAGGATTAAAGGTACAGTTTGTTGGTGCTCAGCTTTATACAATCGCAAATCAGAGGGCAAGGAAAGAGGAAAAAAGACAGAAAAGAAAAATAGAAAAAAAGAAAAGAAAAAGAATACCGCTGACATCAGAAAGATTAAGGGGAGAAGGGGGAGAGAGATGAAGGGGGAAGTGGAAGGAAGAGTGGAAGGGGGGCGCCCGAGGGAAGTCCACCGTATATTATTTTTCTCTTCTTCTTCTCTTTTTCTTCTTTTTCTTTTCTTTTTCTTTTTTTCTTTTCTGTCTTTTTTCCTCTTTCCTTGCCCTCTGATTTGAGATTGTATAAAGCTGAGCATGAACAAACTGTACCTTTAATCCTGATGAAGGCCAGACTCTAGGCCGAAACGTCGAAATAAATCACGTTGTGACCGCTCACGGAGGATCTACTGGACTATATGCAACGCTACGGCCACTCAACCCCCATGCCTGCCTATATTTTATATATATATATATATATATATATATATATATATATATATATATATATATATATATAGAAGAATAACTTCGGTTGCCGCAAGATTATAAATATAAAAGTAGATGCGCTTTCACATAACAACTGTTTATTGTGCCGGCGTTTCGACGGGAACCCGTCTTTTTCAAGGCATTATACTATTTACACATGTTCCGTGTCTTCTTATAGCCTGTCGAGACAGAAGGGAAGGGGTCAAAAGAAAAGTAAAAAAAGGAAAAAAAGAAAAAGAGAGAGAGAAAAAAAAGAAGAAGAAACAGCGAAATGGGAGGACAAACATTAAATAAAATATACAAAATCTAGGAGAAGAAGCAAGACCAACACGGCGTAATTAGAAAGGGGCAGCATTTCAACAGAGTAGGGCAGAGGTAGAGGAGTAATGTCATCATTGTCAACAATTCCTGCCCCGCACCCACTCTTCCCCAAGTGGACAGTGAGCCGCCGTTCTTGTATTTCACCTTTCCGTGTAGTCCGCTGGCGGCTCGTTCCTCTTTGAAGTGTAGGACAAGGTAATAGGGAGGGCTTCAGCGCTTCGAGTGCGTGCGGGTGGCGTCGGGAGGAACGAAAAAGCCGGTGATTGTGGCACCGCCATCGATATTCATTATATGCAATGGCTCCTTGTCAGTGAAGGAACAGCATGTGCGTTAAAAATTAAAGAAGGAAAAAAAAGAAAGAAGAACAGGGGGGGGGGGGAGACTGTACGACATCCGGGACAGTCACCACACAGTTGCTGCTCACTGGGAAGACATGCGCGCATGTATGAAAAAGTTAACCAAACCACCTAGCTGTCAGCTCCTTGTCAGCGAAGGAACAGAGTGTGCGTTGAAATTTAAAGAAGAAAAAAAAAGAAAAGAAAAAGGGGGTAGGGACCGTACGACATCCGGGACCACTTATCTGTGCGTTCCGGCTGTGCTTGATGAGGCAAATCATTTCTATGTTGTCAGATGCATAGTCCAAAAGCTCTGTTAGCGGATAATATTATTGTCGTAATGAAACCGGACTGATTAGAGAGAAGAGTTTTCGTCTTTTAACGGTCGTAACGCTGACAGAGTGCCTGGGTGTTCATTTATTCCGTATTTTATCGTGTTAAATTTGTAGATAAAATAAGATTTCCGTTGTTTCCGTTCTCTGATTGTTCGAAAGTTGTTTTCTAGTAGTGTAACCCTGATGTCATGAAAGCTGTGGTCTTTTAATGTGCAGTGTTTTGAAAGTGGAAGGCCTGACAGAGATCGTACATGTGCCCGATGGTTGTTGAATCTAATTCTAAACGGAGTGTCTGTCTGGCCCACGTGTTGCTTGTTACATACCCCACATTCTAGGAGGTATATGACGTTGTCTGAGTCACAGCCTAGTGCACCTCTTATCCTGTGCTTAAAATCCGAGTGGGTGCTTTTCCCACTGTCATTGTCTGCATGTGTTTGCATACCTTGCATCTGCTTTTTCCGCAAGGGTGACACTCAATTTGCGGTTTAACACCTATCTTTGAATTTATTAAAAGATCCTTTATTTTTCGGCCGTCTGTATCAACACAAGGAGGAGAAGTGAAAATTTTGGATAGTCGCACGCTCTGTTCCAATATGTTAAAGTGTTTTCTTAGGACCTTGTTTATGTTCGGTGGGTTACTCGTGAAAGTTAATAGCAAGTTTTTGTTGCGGTGTTGATCGGCGTTTTTCTGGTGGTTAAGAAGAATCTGGCGGTCCAGATTTTCAGCTTTTTTGATGGCGTCATCGATGATAGCTGGTGGGTATTCTTGAATAAGGAGTACTTCGCGCATATGTGTGCTGTTTTTGTGGAAGTCCTCGGTGCGGGAGCCGATTCGTTAGAATCTGTGTGGTTGGGAATAGGGAATGCTGGTCTTGCAATGTCGCGGGTGGCAGCATTTGAAGTGCAGGTATTGTTGCCTGTCCGTAGGTTTCCTGTATACGTTAGTTACCAACGCACCATCGTCAACTCGAATGAGTACATCAAGAAAGTTTCTTGATGTACTCATTCTTGAAGTACTCTTGATGTACTTTCTTGATGTACTCATCACTGATGTTCCTTCACTGACAAGGAGCTGACAGTTAGGTTGTTTCATTACCTTTTTCATACATGCGCGCATGTCTTCCCAGTGAGCCGCAACTGTGTGGTGACTGTCCCGGATGTCGTACAGTCTCCCCCTCCTGTTCTACTTTCTTTTTTTTCCTTCTTTAATTTTTAACGCACAATCTGTTCCTTCACTGACAAGGAGCCATTGCATATAATGAATATCGATGGCGGTGCCTCAATCACCGGCTTTTTCGTTCCTCACGACGCCACTAGCACGCACTCGAAGCGCTTAAGCCCTCCCCATTAACTTGTCCTACAGTTCAAAGAGGAACAAGCCGCCAGCGGACTACACGGAAAGGTTAAATGCAAGAACGGCGGCTCACTGCCCACTTGGGGAAGAGTGGGTGCGGGGAAGGTATTGTTGACAATGATGACATTACTCATCTAACTCTGCCCTACTCTGTTGAAGTGCTGCCCCTTTCTAATTACGCCGTGTCGGTCTTGCTTCTTCTCCTAGATTTTCTCTATTTTATTTAATGTTTGTCCTCCTGTTTAGCTGTTTCTTCTTCTTTTTTTCTCTCTCTCTTTTTTTCTTTTTTTCCTTTTTTACTTTTCTTTTGACCCCTTCCCTCCTGTCTCGACAGGCTATAAGAAGACACGGAACATGTGTAAATAGTATTATGCCTTGAAAAAGACGGGATTCCCGTCAAAACGTCGGCACAATAAACAGTTGTTATGTGAAAGCCCATCTACTTTCATATACATAGACATGTGATGTCAAAGTCACTTGTTGGACGCGCTCGCTTCGCGCTCTGGATTTTCATGACTTTTAGTGGTGTTTTCCGTGTGCAACCACTCGAAAACGTTACTATCAGCTTCAAGAAGTTCCGAGGAACGCCTGGGCACCACTCAAGAGGATTTCTTGCCACTTGTAGGTGCCAAAGGACTTCAGAAAGCTCGTCATCCATAGGACGCTCACCAAACGCTTACCTGGGGAGCCGCCGGCAGCTGCACCGACGCTGGGGACGCCCGCGTCGGAGCCTCATCCAGCTATGGCTCTTAACGCGGCGACCGACCAACAATACCACCTCCTAGACCAGGATGGTACAGCAGACGACCAAATGGATCAACTCCAGGGCGACCACGATACGGTGAGCCGAGACGCTATCGGCGCTCAATCGCATGCAGAAGAGGACGCTAGCTGGCAGGCAGCGAAATCCACCAAAAAACGCAAACAAGAGGCACTGGAGCGGAGGCGCGGCAGCGCAGGGCTCCAGGACCAAGTTAAGACAGGCACGCCAACATTCAAGAAATTGCCAAAGCTACCGCCGTTGCCGAAGGACGATTACAAGATCGTCATTCGTCCAAACCAGGGCCTCCCGCTGAGAAACATTCTGACTCCTACGCTTGCGCAAGCAATCATCGAGGCATGCCAAGCTGGCATCAGAGATGACCATTTCATCCTTAGAATCAACCCAGGGTCAAACATAGCAATTCTGTCGACCAAATATGAGGAAGTGGCGGAAAAAGTGCATCTGATACGCGCCCTTGTGCTTAACGGCAGGGATCACGCTGTCCGTGCATACGCCGCAAATGGAGACGATACTCTGAGAGGGGTGATTCACGGCGTACCGATGAACACCTCAACCGAAACTCTCATGGCGCACCTACGTGTCAGAACGCACGGTGTGGAGATCATCACTGCCAGAATGATAGGCACAACGAAAAGCGCAGCCATCACATTTTTCGGTCCAACGCTACCTCGTACTGTCTACTATTACGGGGGTGAACTCCGCTGCTACCCCTTCCGACCTACGATTCAAGTCTGCAAGGTCTGCCGAGAAAAAGGACACCGCGCGGACGTTTGCCCGCATCCGGATTGCCCCATTTGCCGGCTGTGCGGACTGACTAATCCAACGGATGGACATCCGTGTTCTATTAGTTGCGCTTCGTGCGGGGAGGCTCACCCCACAGGAGATCCAACTTGCAAAAAAGACTTAAGCCGCCGAAGCCTAAACAGCCGCAAGTACAAGCAGGCCACAGTGATAAGCTTCAACAGGGCACTAGCAACGACCCACCGAGGACCAAGAATCTCCGCTGGTTCTCCTCCGAAGAGGAAGAAAACGCCTACAAGTCAGCCGATGACAAGCACAGTTCCCGGTCGCATTCACGGTCCCCGGGCAGAAAGCCGCACTCGCCATCCAAGAAGAGCGCGCCAGCACTGACTCAGCAGAACCTCCACCGCGGTCCTCCAGGAGGGGGAGCCAAAGGCAACGGCGGGGATCAAGGATGCACCCAACAGGCATCATCACTTCCGGTAAGCTGGGCGGAAGCCGTGGGTCCCAAGTCTGCATGTACTCCCCCCATCACACAAAACGTACACTATCAAGCAGTAATCGCTGAAAACAAACAGCTTAAGCAACGCGTTGACAAATACGAGAACAAAATAATGTGGCTCGAAAAACAGCTGGCCCAATTAATGGGAGCCACCCCGAAAACTACAGTCCAGGCCTCTCAAAATCTATAACTAGCCACCCAAGCGAAAAGCTACGGGACAATGGGCACATCCAACCGCAATCGACACCACCACGAGATCCTGTAGCCAATATAGGAACAGAACAAAGAGCGACAAACCTCACTTTACAACAACAACTGCAGCTAATGCAACAGCACATACTGCAGCAAACAGAAGCCCAAATGAAACAGTTCTTTGTCGAATTTCATGACCTGAAGCGATACGTTCATGAAAGCCTCGACAAAGAAACGAAGCGTCGACGTAAGCAGAGCCAACCGCGGTCCCAGGAGTCCGACGCCAAAAGCATGCTTACTTCGAACGCTGAAAGCACACCCACCTCCTCGCATCATGGCAATTAACCGACGCATAGCAAACGAGAATCTCACTATATGGTCCTGGAACTGTCGTTCCCTGCACAACAAGCACGCTACACTCACTCTATACATAAAGGCGGCGCTGGTTCCTCCTGACGTAATCTGCTTGCAAGAGGTGGGAACCAGGCCTAAAACAGTTTCTGGCTACAAGCTGTACATGGATCCAAATACACCTAAGATTGCGACACTCGTCCGGAAAGAATTGGCAGCTACATGCATAACGGCACCGAACGAAGAGACGCAACACCTTATCGTAACGCTCTGGCCAGCGAAGAAAGGACGCCCGAGGCAGGTTATATGTAACATATACAGTCCCCCACAAGCCAGAAAAGCAGAATTCAGCAATATCTTCCACTATTTGAACAACAAGCTTCAACCACGCGACCGCTTGATCATCACTGGGGACTTCAACGCTTGGCACACCACATGGGGTTATAGCGCAGACAGACCCAAAGGTACGCGACTTTTAGAAGCGATACAGCGCTACGACTACACACTCCTCACGACACCGGGCATACCGACTCGTATAGGAAACAGTGTCAACAGGGACACCACTCCCGACCTTACCGTAACCAACAAAGCCGCGACCATGCGCTGGAGTGTGCTGGACGACAATCTGGGCAGCGATCACAATATTGTGCAAATAACATATGAAACAGCTCGACTGCGACGCCCGCTCGGAAAACCCAGACTGACTAACTGGACTAAATATAGAGAGCAACAGGAAGTAGACGGGCCCAAGCCAACAACTATAGCCCAATGGACACCGTACATTAAGGGTCTCTATGACAAGAACACCAAGATATATCAAACAACTACCGACGCACCTGCCATTGACACCCACTTGACACATCTTTGGGAAGCTCGTCGAGGCCTCACGAAACGGTGGCGCCGACAAAAGCTAAATAAGAAACTCAGACTCCGTATAGCGAAAATCACAGAGGAAGTAAACGCATACTCAAAGGAACTTTACAACAACAACTGGCGCACCTTTTGCGATTCCTTAAAAGGCACATTAAGCACGAAAAAGACGTGGAACATCCTATGGAGTCTTTTGGATCCCTCTGCAACAAGAACCGAAACAAACGCTACCCTTCAACGGCTAGCTGGGGAATTTCAAGGTGATCCGGATCAGTTAATAGAAGAGCTGAAACAACGCTACACAGGAGAACGCAAGCGAAACGTTAGCCCAACATCCAGTCAAGAATACAATGGAGAACCCAACACTGAGCTCGACGCCCCCATAACCTTTGCTGAGGTTTATGCAGCGACTCAAAGCTTCAAAAGAAATACAGCACCCGGATTGGATGGCATTACAAATGCCATGGTACGGAACCTTAGCGATGAAGCATTACAAGCCATCACAGACCACTTTAATCAAAAAGTCTGGACACCGAGTGGAAAGATACCTGCAGAATGGACACTGGCACAGGTTGTACTCATACCTAAACCAGGCAAACGGCGAAGCCTTGATCAGCTACGACCAATTTCTTTAACGTCATGCATTGGCAAGCTCTTCGAAAAAGTTATACTCACTCGCCTTGAGCAATACACAGAAGAACGGGGGCTTCTACCAACATCTATGTACGAATTTAGGCGAGGAGTGTCTACCCAGGATATCTTCTTACTGCTCAAAGAGGAAGTGCTTAACCCAGCGCCAGGTAGTCTCAACAATCTACTCGTTGCACTCGACATCGAAAAAGCATTTGATAATATTGCGCACTCTACCATACTAGACGGTCTTGCAGCCATAGGATGCGGACAACGCATATTCAACTATGCCTCTGATTTTCTTGGATATCGCAAAGCGCAGAGTGGCATAGCTGGTACCAAATTATCACCATACGACCTCCCACTGAAAGGCACACCTCAGGGCTCCATCTTGTCTCCATTTTTATTCAATATCGGCCTCCGGAAACTAGTCCTCCAGCTGGAGACTGTACCAAACCTGGGCTGTGCCTTTTACGCGGACGATATTACGCTATGGGCAACAAAGGGCTCCTATGAAGAACGACAAGATGTACTGCAAACCGCTATAGACATGATTCAAGGCTACCTCACTGCAGCAGGCATGTCGTGCGCACCTAGCAAATCGGAATATTTGCAAATAAGACCCCCACGCACTCGGTCCAACCGTGCACCAGCGCTGCAGCTAGAAATTGCCGGACAGATCATCAACAGGACCCCAGTAGCTCGAATATTAGGCATGCACGTGCAAGAAAACAACAGCGTAAAGACTGCAATAGGCAAACTCAAACACACCGTAAAGAGTATTGCATCCCTTATAGCTAGAATTGCGCGAAGTAATGAAGGGATGACAGAGGCCGACACGGTACGCCTTGTACAAGCCTTCGTTCTCAGCCGAGTCACGTTCGCTCTTCCCTTTCAATCAACACGCAAGCCCGAAATAGAGCAGAATGACAGACTCATCAGAATTGCGTACAAAGCAGCATTGCGCCTTCCGAACAGCACAAGCACATAAAAACTCATGGGACTCGGCATGCATAATACGTATGAAGAATTGGCCGCCGCCACGCTAATCGCACAGCGAGAACGACTCACCACTACGCTCCAGGGAAGAACACTGCTACAGAGGCTGGGATACCCTCTCACCCCTCAATATTGTGGCGATGAGACAGTCATTGTACCCAAGCAAATACGTGATCAAATAATCGTGGAACCAGTTCCAAAAAACATGCACCCGCTCTACAACAAAAAGCGCCGTCAAGCGCGAGCACGAAAACTCCTGCAGAGAAGTAGCGATCCAGACGCTTACTTTACCGACGTCAGTCTTTATCCCGCGCCACCACAAGGCTCCAGAAAACAAGCATATGCATTGGCAGTGACTAACCAAAGCAAAGTCGTGGCCTGCGCGTCCCTACGCACCAGATAAAGTGCCACCGCAGAGGCAGCAGCCATAGCCTTGGCAATCAGAGAAGCCGAAAGAAGGGGGCGCTCAGCGTATATTTTGACAGACTCACAAGCTGCATGTCGCTTATACCTTAGAGGCACACGTCCAAGGTGCGTCACTGATATTTTGGGGTCCATGTTGATGGAGGCACATGGCGTCACTTGGTGCCCAGGGCATGACGGCCTGAGGGGGGGACGAGGAGGCAAACTGCGTAGCTCGCGGACTTACTGGCCGCGACGCAGGACTCTCCTCAGGACACCTCACAGGGCATCATGAAGAGCAAAGTGTAACAAGCAGGCAGATATTGGAAAACCAACGCCTTACAAGACGCACGTACGCCCCTCCACATCCGAACTTAAGCAGCCAACAAGCCCGGGATTGGCGCCGCCTCCAACCGAACACATACCCCCACATATCAAAACTACACGCAATTTTTTCACAGATATACACAACAGGGGTATGCCCATGGTGTAGTAACCACACAACCACACTTACACACATAACCTACCAATGTACCGAGCGGCCAGCCAATGCAGTATCTAGGTTGGTGCGCTCACTACAAACACTCACAACGTGGTCTTGGGAGGCACGGCTTTCCGAGCTGGCACTGGGGAGCCAACTGGTGACCCTAGACCAGGCCCGGCGAGCCGCTGTGGCCAGTGGGGCTCTACAAAAGGGCTCCACCCGGGATTAGTCACGTAATTTTAATTCTTCAATAAAGTTTATTCTCTCTCTCTCTCTTTCATACATATATATATATATATATATATATATATATATATGATATATGAAGCGATGGTTTGTAGAAGCCGATGAGGAAGAAGTGAGAAGGGAATAAACAGGGGGTATGCGCCAGGCCACGTCACGCATTCATCATAGCGTCACACGAGTCGACAGGATGGAGATCTGCCTGCCCCTTCATCAGTCGCTCATCATCTACGCAGTTCTCCGCATGACACCCTGATCATACATGGACTTCCGTGCAAGCGCCTAGCATTACGCATCGACCAGCATCATGTCAGAAGCATCTACTGACCTTCCCATCCCCTAGTATACTGGAGCAGCGGACGATGGACCCGTAGACTGGTTTGACCTGTTCGAGCTCCACACAACTGCTGCATCTTGGTCGGAACGAGAGATTATGAACTTCAGCGACTACGTCACCGGTGAGGCATTTAAATTTTACCTCACCCACATATTTGACAACGACGAGTCTTGGCCAAAAATGAAAGAAGAAATGATCATCTGGCTTCAAGACTATAATGAAGATTCGATGAGAACACACACTCTCAGTGCATTCGAACTCAGTCATCGCAATCATAAGCAGCCTTCACGCATTCGAGCACAGAGCATGAATTTACAACTCCCGTCAGGTGAAGTTAGCCACATGCTCATGGAATGAACACGCTGTCGTTTTCCCAACCTTCCACTTGGTTCCTCATCCGCGCAAATATCGCCAATGCTTACTCTCCGCTGCATAAAAGAGTTGAATCAACTATTGATGACTCAAATGCATTGAATACTTTGTGCCGCATGTGTACTTTTCAAACTGACTTGGTATTCAGCTCAGCAGTTCCACAAAGACAGAAGGATTCACAATCAGCATCTTGTGAAACGTCTTTGCAGAAGCGTTTAGTGTTCATCAATCCCAAGATCGAAGCGACGTCAATTCAGTGCACAACCTCACTGCTAACACTGAAAACAAAAGCGTAGGTGTGACTTCTGATGACACAAGTACCCTTCAGGCAACGACAAACAATGAGCGCTTTATGAATACAAAAGATTCAAGTGCGCGAAACCCTCACATTGTCTTGCGCCAGAAACAGCTGCATTGAATAGCGTCGTGGAATCCTGCTGAGGGCTTGCTTAGAATCCGGGCACACCACGATCAATTTCACACCACAAGCAAGTCGACGAAACCAAGAAACTACAACGTCAACGTATTCTTTGGCATTGTCAACGACGCAAGAAAACTTTATTGAAACCACTCTTAAGGCTCAAAAAACATTGCGAAAAGGCCGATTGTCGCGGATAATTCTCCACCAGAGATTGAAAATGCGCCTTCAATCAAAACATCTGCGACATCGCTATGGAAAAATTTCCAAAAGCGACAAAAGAACCCCTTGTACTTGGCAGGAACACAGGCAGCGCCCAATCAACCTCGATCAACGCGCACGCAAGCTGCCTGCATGGCCTGTGTATCACCCACATCGAGGCATTCGATGCCTACAATATCGGAACTGTCGATTCTGCAAGGTGTTCGATTCTCGTTTGTTCTTCTCAAGAATGCCAGCTGTGATTACCCCTATCTCTACGTCCAAAGCTTTTTTGTGTTATCCAGGACGCAAGCCACCAGCCTCACCCACCAGAACTCCTGCGGTAACCGGACTGCTGCACTCTCCCTTGAAGCCTTTGAAAGTTTACGGAACTACTCTGGAGCATCGAACCAATTGTGAGTTTTGACATTTTTGACTTTTTGACCTCTCCTTGTTTATTTTTTCTTGTTCTTAATCCATGCCTTCTTTTGAGGGGAGGGGAAATCGTGTGACGTATGAAGCGATGGTTGGTAGAAGCCGATGAGGAAGAAGTGAGAATGGAATAAACATGGGGTATGCACCAGATATATGCGGCGATGGCGTAGTGGTTAGAGCATCCGCCTCGCATGCAAGAGAGGTCCATGGTTCAAATACCGGTGCCGCGCAGTTCCCAACCGGACTAAAAAAGCCGCGTGTTGATGGAACTGCATTAAGAGGCCTGGGTGCGGCCTCACCGGTAACCACCGCCGGGAACGCACTCCCTCAACAGAGAAGGATTGGCCACCCTGGTGCAGTATCTGGCCACTACCTCCTACATGCATATGTCAAATAACTCACGGCCCTCAGTCCCCAGCAGCTGCGAAGCAACTGACCACGGCGGCAGTCAGATCTGCAACGCAGCAGAAAGTGTAAGAATCTCTGCATCCGGAGAGGCCGCCATTGGAATCTGAACTTGGCAACGTTTAACGCTAGAACCTTATCTAGTGAGGGAAGTCTAGCTGTACTATTGGAGAAGCTAAAGGGTGTTAAATGGGATATAATAGGGCTCAGTGAGGTTAGGAGGACAGATGAGGCCTATACGGTGCTACAGAATGGGCACGTCCTTTGCTATCGGGGCTTGGCAGACAGAAGAGAACTGGGAGTGGGGTTCCTAATTCACAGAAACATAGCTGGCAACATAGAGGAATACTATAGCATTAATGAAAGGGTGGTAGGTATCGTAATTAAACTGAATAAAAGATACAAGATAAAGGTAGTAGAGGCTTACGCGCCTACATCCAGCCATGATGACGCTTCAGTTGAAAGCTTCTATGAAGACGTGGAATCGGCAATGAGTAAGGTAAAAACACAGTATACTATAGTGATGGGCGACTTTAATGCAAAGGTAGGGAAGAAGCAGGGTGGATACCAGGCAGTAGGAGAATATGGCATCGGTACTAGAAACGCCAGAGGAGAGCTACTAGTAGAATTCGCAGAACGCTATTATTTACGGATTTTGAATACCTTCTCCAGAAAACGAGAAAACCGCAAGTGGACATGGAGTAGCCCTAATGGCGAGAATAATAACGAAAAACACTTTATAATGAGTGCACACCCAGGAATCGTGCAGGATGTGAAAGTGGTTGGCAAGGTACGATGCAGTGACCATAGAATGGTACGGTCTCGAATTCGCCTAGACTTGAAAAACGAACGACAGAAACTGATACGCAAGAAGCCAATCAATGAGCTTGCACTGAGTGGAAAAGTACAGGAATTCAGAGTGTCGCTGCAGAACAGGTACTCAGCTCTTAGTGAGGAAACCAACCTTACCGTAGATACAATGAATGATAATTTGACGAGTATTGTTACGGAGTCTGAAGTGGAAGTTGGAGGCAGGGTAGTTAAACAGGACACTGGCAAGCTTTCCCAGGAGACAAAGAACCTAATTAAGAAGCGCCAACTCATGAAAGTGTCAAGTATAACAGACAAAATAGAACTGGCAGAGCTTTCGAAGATGATTAATAGACGTAAGGTATGCGATGTAAGAAGGTATAACATGGAGAGAATTGAACACGCTCTGAAAAACGGAGGAAGCGTCAAAGCAGTGAAGAGGAAACTTTGGATAGGCAAAAGTCGGATGTATGCACTAAGGGACAAAGAAGGCAAAATAACTACCAATATGAATGGGATACTTAAAATAGTGGAGGAGTTTTACAGAGATCTGTACAGTAGCCGAGACAACCACGACCTTAATACTATAAGAACTAGCAGTAACCCAGATGACACCCCACCAGTAATGATAGAAGAAGTCAGAAATGCTTTGGAGAACATGCATAGAGGCAAAGCTGCTGGTGAGGATCAGGTAACATCAGATCTGCTAAAAGATGGAGGACAGATTGTGTTAGAAAAACTAGCCACCCTGTATACGAGGTGTCTCTTGACGGGAAGAGTACCAGAGTCTTGGAACAACGCTAACATCATCTTAATACATAAGAAAGGAGATGACAAGGACTTGAAGAATTACAGGCCGATCAGCTTGCTCTCTGTAGTGTACAAGCTATTCACAAAGGTAATTCTAACAGAGTAAAGAAAACACTAGAATTCAATCAACCAAAGGAACAAGCAGGATTTCGAACAAGCTACTCAACAATTGACCACATTCATACTATCAATCAGGTAATAGAGAAATGCTCAGAGTATAGCCAGCCACTATACATAGCCTTCATAGATTTCGAGAAGGCGTTTCATTCAGTAGAAATATCAGCCGTCATGCCGACACTGCGGAGTCAGGGCGTAGATGAAGTATATATAAACATTCTGGGAGAAATCTACAGGGGATCAACTGCTACCATAGTGCTTCATAACGAAAGCAACAGAATACTAATCAAGAAGGGTGTAAGGCGGGGTGACACAATCTCCCCAATGCTATTTACCGCATGCTTACAGGAGGTTTTCAGAAGCCTAGAATGGAACGGTTAGGGATAAGAGTTAATGGAGAATACCTTAGTAACCTGCGCTTCGCCGATGACATTGCATTGCTGAGTAACTCAGGGGACGAATTGCAACTCATGATTACGGAGTTAGACAAGGAGAGCAGAAAGGTGGGTCTTGAAATTAATCTGCAGAAAACGTAATATTGTACAACAACCTCGGAAAGGAGCAGCGCTTCGAGATAGGTAATAGTGCACTTGAATTTGTAAAATACTATGTCTACTTAGGGCAGGTAATAACCGCAGAGCCGAACCACGAGATTGAAGTAACTAGAAGATGAAGAATGGAGTGGAGCACATTCGGCAAGCACTCTCAATTTATGACAGGTCGATTGCCACTATCCGTCAAGAGGAAGGTATATAACAGCTGTATCTTGCCGGTACTTAGCTACGGAGCAGAAACCTAGAAACTTACAAAGAGGGTTCAGTCTAAATTGAGGACGACGCAGCGAGCATTGGAAAGAAAATTGGTAGGTGTGACCTTAAGAGACAAGAAGAGAGCAGAGTGGATTAGGCGACAAACGGGAGTGAAGGATATCATAGTTGAAAGAAAGAAGAGGAAATGGACATGGGCCAGGCATGTAGTGCGTAGACAGGATAACCGCTGGTCATTAAGGGTAACTAACCGGATTCCCAGAGAAGGGAAGCGGGTTAGGGGGAGACAGAAGGTTAGGTGGGCAGGTGAGGTTAAGAAGTTTGCGGGTATAAATTGGCAGCAGCAAGCACAGGACCGGGTTAACTGGTGGAACATGGGAGAGGCCTTTGTCCTGCAGTGGACGTAGTCAGGCTGATGATGATGATGATGATGATGCACTAGGCCTCGTCTACCATTCATCATAGCATCATATATATGCAGGCTATCAGATGTGATTTGAGACAAAGGTAGTATTGGGTCTAAAACGAATATGTATAAAAAGGCACTCTAACAAGGCAATCGCTTTGTTTGAATGATGTAGTCAAATACCACAGAGCAGAAGTCCCTGAGGCTATAACCTAACCTAATGATGTCAAACAATAAAATTACTGCAACATTTACTTCTAATCCTTATATTTCAAGAGGAGCTACCAGGTATCTTTTCCGCTGATAAGAATATCGGCGACAGAATAAAAAGAAATGATATATCATTTCCATTTCTTCGCAAACCTGACATAAAGGTAACGCCTTTGGACCATCTTTACGTAAATAATAATTTAGTTGTGAAATTGTACAACGCTATCTGGTAAATGTAACTTGCAATTGCCGTGTTGCGCACCACTGTCTATTCCAGAAGCATCTTAGATATGCAAAATCTCAAAATTTATCTATTGAGTGAAGTTGATGTAATGCAAACAAAGGTTTCTAAACCTTTTTGCTGTCGCGTAAGCCGTATCAGGCACCATCGGCATTAAGGGACTGCGAAGAGATACTGTGGCAAGAGCATCCGCCATCTCATTGAGATACATGGCACGATGGCCTGATACCTATAACAGCTGACATTTTTGCAAGTTTCTGGGTATGAGTTGTCGAGACATATGCATGAATGTTAGGTTGGCTACCGAAGACAGAGCAGCACATACTGAAAAAGAATCTGTAACTATGACTGCTTCTTATTCGCCCAAAGGAAGTTTACGCAGTGCCATTACAATAGCAAATAATTGAATATGATGTGTAAATGAATATTGGTGTGTAATGTGGAAGCCTAATCGAAAAGGACCAGTCAAGGGAACGCGAGAAGATACGTTCTCCAGCCTTTTTATTTGATGCCGATGCATCAGCCGCAATCATGTTGTTCATGTTCACGTGTGGCAAGTAATATTAAAGCTGATCGTTTAAATGTTGAAAGGGCTTTTTCTTCGCGTTAGAGGGATGAATATTCTCTAATTTTATATCGAGGTATAAATTAAAATTCTTGTTCAGAAAATGTTTGATTTTGACGTTCGTTCAGTGGTTATAGCAGTGCTTGAACGAACATGATCTGTGGGGAGTGAAATCGCAAGCATCAAGTTTCAAAAAGTAAGCTTGGCTCTTTAATAAAAGCATAAAACGATTCTATTTTGAGCGAAGTGTACAGTTTTAAAATGTTTGGATAGTAAGTATTATGAATCTAATTAACATTCAAGGTAGACGCGCTTCCGTGTAGAGCACATTGTTAGCAACAAACTTGGGCAGTCCAAGGCACAATCATAAAGCTTCCATTTTCAATAGTATTAGTGGTCTCATTTTATAAGTCGCACCGCCAGAAAATAACGCACAGCCAAATTCCATGATAACACGCATAGTGATGCGCCTCTCGTGCGGATCGTTCGTCGTTTTCACCCACGCCGCGGCATAGCTGTGCACAAACAGGATCACGGCAATAGCTATCACTTCTACATTGCCCAATTTGGAGCTTCTTTCATCCTGGCGTCACGGTGGCAAACTGGCGGTACGAATTGTGCCACAAAGACGGGACACTCCAAGAGGGAATAACGCGCTGGTTTTGGTATTTGTAGAGGCTACATGTTTAGACGCCCTTTCGAAGAACTATGCTGCTATGTGTATTTGGTGGTACACGTACACAATGGGCAAGAAAGAAGATTCTTGGATGATTGGCACTTACCCACTCAGGGGGATCGGCGAAGCGTCGGGCAGAATATAGAAACTACAATAATTAGTACTCAAGTTCTTCATTTGACGAAACTTTTGGAAAACAAGGTCACCTTCTCTTGAATGTTGTGGCATGCGCGCATCACTCACGCACATAGATGAGCGCCGTCTTCTGATTCTGTTTACAATATTGAAGACTTTTTCTTTACCAAATTTCATGCTTTGAGAACATTTTTTCATTATTTTGTGCTATCTGTTGAAGCCAGTGTGAACACAGTAAAATTAACAAGGGTAGTTTATTTGTAGCGCTACCAAATGCTTGTGTCATAGTGGAAGACCTCAGCTAGTTTTCGGAAGGGAAAGTGCTAACGGAACACAAAAACTGGAGAATCCTTAACCTTCACATTTAGGCGTTGAACGCGGTAGAAGTTGAACGCGATATCTTGTCCTTAGCGCGTACTCCAAATACTTAGCGCATGAAACCTTTTCAAACTTGCTATGCACCCACAACGTGGCCTTAGGGAAATAGGCGCAATACTTAGTTACGCTGGTTTTAACGTTCCAAACCACCATATGAATATGAGAGACGCTGTAGTGAAAGGCTCCGGCAATTTCGATCACCTAGGCATATTTAACGTGCACGCAAATCGGAGCACATGGGCTACAGCATTTTCGTCCCCACCGAAAATTTAGTCACCACGGAATAGGCACAGTAACGTGTGTGCCTTTTGTAATAGGTGGCTGCCTTTAAACCGCCAAGTCGTCATCATCATAATCTCATGGTCTAACGCCCGATGGCTCTCTATGTTTGTACAAGGCGATATGACTATCTATGTTTGTATATTGCATAATAAAGGTTGTAAATTCAAGCCTGTTTACAAGACGCGCGTGTTCGTAAAGCATGAACGTTATTTACACCGTGTTTCAACGCGCAGGAAGTTATTTTCACTGCGTTTCTAAGCATATGAGTGGCCGTGTCAGAGAACACCGGCTCGCCACGCTAACGGCCCGGCCTCCATTCTCACTCGGATCTGGGAATTTGTAATACTTATTTTATTTGTATATTTCTGTTTTTTGTCGGTGACGCACAAAATAGTAATTTTTCGCTCACAACCGGCGACGCCGACATCGACACGAGAATTTCTGCAAAACGAGCTTCTTAACGCCATCCCGTTATAGTGGCTAAGCCACTACAACAAGTGGTGTTGTAGTGGCTAAGCCACTCATCTGCGAACCGGTAGTTAACGGAATCAAATCGTGGCTGTGGCGGCTACATTTTTCATGGAGGTCAAAATGCTATAGGCCCATGTGCTCAGATTTGCGTGCACGTTAAAAAAACCCAGTTGGTCTGAATTGCCGGAGCCCTCCACTACGGCTTCTCCCATATTGATATTGTGGTTTTAGGATGTTCAACTCCACACAATATAAAAATATTAAAGCTGTACGAGAAACACAACTTTAATACAACAAAGTACAAGGGGATCTCGCTTTAACCACTCGGCCACGACTACGGCGAGTACAAGGTGATCTGAAAGGCAAGCAAGGCAGATAAAATGCGCGACACTAGGTCAACACAGCTAGGAAGGAAAGAACGTCTGCAAGCTATAAAAAGCACCCAGTTGAAAAAGAATTGTATCATAAAGACATGGAATTCTGCGGCGAATTGAATGTCAGCAAGAAGAGGCTGATATTACATGAAACATTTATTATGTATGGTTAATCATAATAGCGATTAACTAATAAATGAGAAGTTTACTGAAAGTGCCCAGAAAATACCATGAGCTTTTTTGGTTGGCACACGTACAAATCAAATAAATAAAAACATCACTAAATATTCCTAAGTGAGTACTAAGAATATGAATGGAGTTATTATGTTCATTTGTCTTGCTTGTTCTGCGGTGGTGTGTGGCTGTCTTGTTCAGGTCTTTTAGTAGGAAGTATGTTTGCATTTGTTCGTGGTATATATGCGAAAATGCATACCAAGGTTTTCACATATCGCATTCAAAATTCCGCCATATAAGCCTAATGATCACCTATGCGCACTTTGAACTTGCTGTTCTTGCTTTATCATGCAGATCAGCACACGCACTGTACTCGTTTATCAGCACACGCAACGCAGGTTTAAGGGTGCTGCAGAACGACATGTTTTTGAGCACCATTATATCACTAAACCTTCCGCTCTTGTCAAGAGAGCACAATTAATTTAGACGGTGCAATCTAACTCTGAAATGAAGGTCTGCCAAGATTCTCAAAATTATTGGGTTGAGCCCACATTTTTTTTACCATAGACCTAGATGTTAAATTTTCGAACTGACTCTGAAGAAATGATAGGCATGACTAACTCTATCAAGCATAGCTCAAGGACCTTACATAAGGCGTTGTTCATTGTCAACGCGTTTCTTTTTCGAGCAGGATAACAAAAGCAAACATATTTGATGCTTTAAGAAGTGTGGCACTAATATAATGTTTGGGAAAACCAAGATACAACTGTGAGGAACGCAGTTGCTTGGGGCTCCAGTAATTCGACCATCCAGTGTTGTCTAGCATGCACTGACATCAACGAGTCTCTAGCACTCCGTGTCTATCGACATCTGACCGCCGTGGCTGGCATCAAAACCGCGACCTTTGGGTGAGCATCTTAGAATTATATATTGACTGATCCACGCTGGCATAGGATAAGTGACAGCTCCATCATACGAGTAAATGTAGGCTGCGAGCTGATTGATATTACCACAGCTGAGGTAACGTTTG
This sequence comes from Rhipicephalus annulatus, assembly GCA_013436015.1. NCBI lineage: Eukaryota > Metazoa > Arthropoda > Arachnida > Ixodida > Ixodidae > Rhipicephalus > Rhipicephalus annulatus. Next base: position 119,258 of record WOVY01001833.1, on the reverse strand, counting down.
AGACTTCACAGCACCGTACACAAACTGCCGATCGGGAAGCTAGCTGAAATAATACGTATGGGTAACTTGCATTATCTCATCAATATAAAAGAACTTGCTAGAATATATGCTAACTCAACTTTTGTTGTAACGTTTCACTGAACTTGACACATGATGCATGATAGACTGCTATGCTTCAGAACACGTAAAGTATAAAAAAAGCTTTTGAAATCACAGAGGTGCTTCTGTCTCTAAGCTTCTTTGTTGCGGGTCAGAACGACTTTGAAAAGAATAATCTCTTATATGAAGCATTTGTAAAATATCACCTCCTTATGCAGCACCTCTTAGTTTTAAGTTCCTTTGACTTTCACATACTGAAATATACAGATAACATATTTAAGCAGGTGTGATTCGCCATTGTAGCTCTTTGTTAAAAAAAGGCAAACGCTAGGTGAAAATATTTTTATGACATGCCGGTTCGCTGTAGCGAGTCAGGAATGGTTCACTCTTTAAATGAGGGTGCTTTAATTTTGAGTTGTGCTGCACATATTTCTGAGCAGATGAACATTATCAAATATTCAATCCATCTTTCATTTAATGTGCTCTGGAACCACCTTGGTGTCTTAGTGCAGCCGCACGCAAAAATTAAACTATACTTAAAAATTGACAGATCATACGTACAGCGGGAGTTGATGATATGCTAAGCGGCGAATGAGAAAGGTTGATATGTCACTCTAAAATCAGCAGAATGTCACGAGGCGGACGTAATTTATGCCGTACATGACATGATATTCCTGACTTCCATGTCAGGATTATCATGGTCGCCCGTGTCCTTTACTTTCGTCGTCTATTCACGTCACGCAATGCCAAGTTTTGTATATATGGAGCTAGCAAAACAGCCGCGAGCATGCTATAAGCGTAGCGAGTAGTCATGTTTTACAAGGCACGCATGTCATGATTACCACGTTTGGGCGTGTCCTTTACCTTCGTTGAAAAGTCGCTCGGCAAACGTAGCTGAATCAAATGCTGTCAAAGGCACTGCACACGGGTAGCGTATGGCGAAATCCTAGAGTCAAAATATATCGATGCACTTTAGCCGGAGTTGTATCAACAGCCACACATTCGAAAGGGGTGTCGGTCAACAGCATATGCTCTGGAGGCACCTTGCCAACCTTGCCTTTCGGTAAAGTCTTTTGACAGGCGTCGCATGATTGGGCATATCTGCGGATATCTTTTTTTACCACAAGCCAAAAGAATGTGCCCAAAACTCGATCCCCTCTCTTTTTGACACCCTAATGACCTGACATTACATTCTGCTGAGCGAAACTTGACACTCGGCCTCTCAGGGACTTCAAGACTATGACCTGTTGAATGCTCTTACCGCGGTTGAGGAAGTACTGCCGGTAAAGAATTCCACTCTTCACAACAAAATAAGAGGATGTTGACCCCTTGCCGACAAACATCTCACCAACTCTGGCTCTGCAGGTGTCAAGTGTCCCGTCCTTTCTTTGTTCTTTGCAATAATCCTAGCCAGACATCTACCCAGAGAGTTTAACAGGTGTCGCCCTTCCTGAACTCTTTGGACCTGAGACGCCAACCAGTAAAGAATTGAGCCGTTTATCATTGTATGCAAAATGCAAGTTCTTTTTTACTGAATTAATTTGAAGAAGGAAAGTTTCCCCGAAGGTCAGTGTCATTGGCGTCACAGAAACCCAGTACGTTTCCGACTATGACAGCGTATAGTGGCGACAGAATATACTTGACAATGACCGTACCAGAAAAGTATGGAGATCTGATATGTATCGCGACCTCAGAAACTAGAGTGATACTGCTATCAGCCACACACAACGTAGCGGTATTGCCAGTCAATGCTAAATCAGCTACTAATGACCAGTGTACAACCAACGCGTTGCTTCCAGTGTCCCTTAGGACTCAAATCATTTGTCGATTTACTTTACCTGGTAACACTGGCATGGAAAGTTTCTTACATTGTGGTTCACCGTGCCCACGATACTGTCTTCTTGGTCCGAGATGTCGCCATTATTCGTTGATTGTCGTGGACTAGTCTCATCCTTGGGTAGCATGAAACAAGATGTTGTTTACTTCGAAGTGCTATTCATTATCAGGCAGCCCTTAAAATCATGTCTCCAGTTAACGCTGTGTTTACAATATAATTGCTTCGGCTTACTTTGACAGTCAGAAGCCTTGTGTTCCTCACAGCCATGAACAAACTGTTGCGTCTCTGCTGAAGTCAATTCAGCCTTCACAGTTGTGTCATCACTCTTATCCTGAACAATAACAAGTTTCTCAATTTTTTCCTTGGATATATAGGTCAGCTGCTTCTGCCATGGCTTCCAGAGTTTTGCCATTTTCTGGTAAGAAGAGAGCCAGCTGACTGCTGCAGTTCGCCATGAATTGCTCAGCCACAATCAACTCACGGACAGAATCAAAGTTTCCCTCTCTCTGAGATATTTCTATATATCAATCAAAGAACCTTTGCAGTCTTGTGGCATACTGTCTTCCAGTTTCGCCGTCTTCAGGCTTACTCATCCGAAATTTCTCACGGTAGCCTTTAGCCGTACCGCCAAAATGCTGGAGCAGTGCCAACATGACCTTGTCATACGACAGGCAATCGTCAAGTGACAACCATCCGAATACTTGAAGTGCCTCTCCGCTTAGACACAAACTAAGCAGTTGCCAACTTTTCTCGCGGCCGATTTTGACCTGTCGTCACACTCTCGAATCTCTTCAGGAAGTCGTCAAAGTCATGTCTGTTCTCGTAAAATATGTTTAAAGATGCGCGGGTTCGCAACTGCAGCGCGCTCCTTTGGATGCCTGTGTCAGCTACCATAGGCTCTTCGACAGCAGCCTCAGCTACTCTCAAGCGTAGTTTCAGCGTCATTTTTTTTTCTTTTTCAAGTGTCGCTGGCATGCTTCTCGGCTTTCGCGTTCTGTTTCTGCTACTTGGAGACTATAGCGGTAAATTGAGGCCTTTCAACTCCAGCTGTTCTTTCTTCGCGTCTCTCTCTGTGGTTCGTTCATTGCGCTCTCGCTCTTCTTTTGCGTCAAACCAAGCCTGCGATTCCGTTCCTTCCAACCCCATGTGTTCTGCCAGTGCCATAAACTCTCGCGAGACCATTTTTCTTTTTTATTTATCGTTGTGCAAGTATACCACTAGGTGTCAAGTGCTCGCGTCCTGTCGTAGGGGACGCCAACTTTTGACAGGTTCGGTAAATAAAACCCTTTGGGCTGGCTGTGAAATGCTTTTTATAAAAAAGAGAAGAATGTGAGCGTTTGATTTGCATAAAAATAAAGTATACTTGCAGACACGAAAGGAAAATACGGCAAGGAAACACTATATACTATCAACAAAAGATAAACTGACACGTGTTGACCATACGAAACGTAAATACAGTTACCATGATGAAGGAGAAACTTCCAAGAGTCTGAACGGTTTACCGAGTTCACCCGTTAGATTTCTTGTTGAAGTACAGACGCGCAATGAGAGTGGTACGGCCCACCGGCGATTCATGCCCTTGAACATTCCAGTGAGGAAGACGCACTGGTGGGAGTGCACAAGCTCGGGCCGGTAGCCAGACGGCTCGCTCCCACTTCCGCTAGACCACGTCAACTGCGGTGCTGTTTACTGCCCGAACACCAAAACCAGGCTGTGCCAGAGACTCGCAAATAGCTTCGGTTGTCGGATGGTCACCAGGACCCTGTGAAAGCCGCCGCCAGCTAGGTGGATGCCTTGACGCCCGGGTAATCACATGGATGGATGGATGGATGCTATGAGCGTCCCCTTTATAACGGGGTGGTGACAAGTATGCCACCAGGCTCGACAAAAAAAAAACACCTTTTTTTCTTTTTTGATGTTGGCCTAATGCCTCTACTTCGATAAATTCTATCTTAATGGAAAAAAAGGTAAATTTTAGCTTAAGTTCTCTGCCATTTACGGCACACTGTCCATATTTTATTTTTCCAATATTTATTTTTGTCCTTTCTCTCTAATTTTCTGCCACCAATACTCTAACCGTCTCTTACTTATTTCAATCGCGGGTGTGTTCAGCTTTCTATTGTTGTCCCTAAAACCCAAGGCTTCCTGTAGGCTCGTGCCCAAACGTACACCTGGGTGGATATCTCCACATTCAATCAGAACATGCTCCGCCGTTTCCTTATCTTTCCCGCAGCATGTGCATTGTTCTTCTTCTTTACTGAATCTTGCTTTATAACTACGCGTTCTAAGGCAACCCGATCTCGCTTCAAACAGTAAAGCGCTTCCCCTTGAATTATCGTAAAATGCCTCCCTCCTTATTTCATTTTTGCCCTTTCGGTAGTTACTCAAAGCCGGTTTTTTCTCCATAGCTGCCATCCAGTAAATCCTCTCCGCCTCCCTGACTTTTCCCTTAACGCTCTTTGTTGACATAAGGCTTACAGTACCAGCCGTATATTTACTAGTGAGTCTTCTAGTTCTTTTTCTCCACTGTGTGTCCACGCTCTTCCTATACAAATAACGGAACACCTTCTCTGCCCATCTACTCTCCTTCATATTTCTTAGCCTTTCTTCGAACCTTATTTTGCTCTGCGCTTCCCTCGCCTCAAAACCTGCCCACCCCATATCGCCCTTTACAGCCTCGTTTGTCGTCTTCCCGTGAGCACCCAACGCGAGGCGTCCCACAGTCCTTTGATTTACATCCATTCCCGATTGCACCTCTGCCCTCATGCACACCACTGAGTTCCCAAAAGTAAGCCCTGGAACCATTACACCCTTCCACAGACCTCGAAGCACCTCATACCTATTGTATCCCCACAACGCTCTGTGCTTCATTATTGCCGCATTCCTCTTTCCTTTTGCTGCCGAGGCTTTTTCCTGTACCTCCATGTATCTATCACTCTCATTTACCCATACTCCAAGGTACTTGTATTCGCTTACCCTCGGTATTTCTTGGCCTTGTATGGACACCGTCTGATCACAGGGATCATTGAATACCATCAATCCACACTTCGTTACACTGAATCCTAGTCCAAGAGCTTCACCTTCCCTTCCGCATATATTCGCCAGCTGCTGTATATCATCTCGACTGTCCGCAAATAAGACGATATCGTCCGCATAAAATAAACCTGGAAGCTTCTGCTCAATCTTCATGCCGCCCTGTTTGTGTGACAGATTAAAACCAATGTTGCTACCTTCTAGCGCTTTTTCCATACTCGCCATGTACAGCATGAATAACAGCGGGGACAAAGGACATCCCTGTCTCAGACCCTTGCTAACCTCAACGTTCTCTTTGCTACGCATTCCTTCCCACTCTATGCAAACTGTATTTTCTCGGTATATCTCCCTCAAAAGCTGTATACAGTCGTCGCCCATGCCCATTCCTTTCAATATATCCCACAAAATTTCCTGATTAACGTTGTCGTATGCCCCAGTGATGTCTAGAAAAGCCACGTACAAGGTCCTATTCTCTATTTTAGATATTTCTATACACTGAGTGAGAACAAACAGGTTATCGTCTAACCGCCTGTCGACTCGAAATCCGTTCTGAAGTTCTCCCAAAATATCGTTATGTTCGGCCCATGTTTCTATTTTCATTTTTACTGCTTGCATCGCCAACCTGTATAGTACCGATGTAATGGTTAGTGGTCTATACGAGCGAATCTTGTCCTTTTCTCCCTTGCCTTTATAGATTAAGTTCATTCTACTTTGTCGCCAACTGTCCGGTATTTGTCCGTCCTTTAAGCTTTTTTCTACTGCTTTTAACAATGCTTCTTTAGTGTTATGTCCTAGTTCGTTAATGAGGCTAACGGGAATCCCATCTAAACCCGCGGCAGTGCGCTTTGGAATTTTTCCTTCGGCCTTTTTCCAGTTGAAATTATCAAGTACTAGCTCTTCCTCTGTTGCTTTCTCCGCCACACTTTTACTCACCGGGGAGATCCCCTGGACGCTCTTTTGAAACGAATCGGCTGTTACCTTTTGGATGAAACCTAGCGCTTCGTACCCTTCCAATTGATTTCCTCCTTCATCTAGAATATGTTGTTGCGTTGTGACAGACTTCCTACCTAGCGCCTTTATGTGGCTCCAAAAAATCCTAGGCGCGGCCTCCTTTTTTTCGTGTATCTCTGTCATCCAGCGTTCACTTTCACCTTTAATTTTTGCCTCTACCAATTTCTGTACAAGGGATTTTTTCTCTAAATATATTTCCCATATTTTTTTGACTTCGTCCTGCGGCCGCTTCTCCTTTTTTGCCTTTCTATGCTCCCGTGATGCTTCGCGTCGCTTCTCGGTCGCCTCCCGGATTTCCCTGTTCCACCAACTTTTTGGCTTCCTTTTTCCTTTCCAGCAAACAGTTTTCTTCTCTTTCCCTATCTCCTTCGTCATTAGATGTAACAGCTCACTATACTCCCAGTCCTTGCCTGGTATTTCGCCTACTTCTTCCTCGACTCTTGCGGCTATATTTATTATTTGTTTGTCATTTAAATACGAGCTGCCAGACTTTGATTCCATGCTCATATTTTCAGTTTCGTATCCCATTTGTAATGTTATTCGTTTATGATCACTACCCAAGCTGTTAATGCCTTCCTCGTCTATCCTCATTTCTGTCAGTTTGTGGTAAATTCCTTCAGTCATGAGACAATAATCAATACTTGATTGCTTGTTTCCGACTTCCCATGTGATCTGACCGTCAGATTTAGGCCCCGTGTTAACTATCTCCAGACTATGTTGCTCGCAAAGATCTAGTAATAACTTCCCATTGGTGTCTGAATATCCGTCAAGGTCATGTATGTGGGCATTCATGTCCCCTAGAAGGATGATTTCGGCCCCATTACCAAATTCCTTAATATCCGCACTCATGCAATCCACTATCTCCTGATTCTTTTCTCTGCAGTTATTCCCCGTCCACAAGTAGGCTACCCCTAGCCACGTTTCCTTTCCACCTACTGTGCCCAGAACCCAGAGGTGCTCTGAACACGTCTGTTTCACTCTAACCCATTTGGCTCCGCGATGAATTAGCATTCCTACACCCCCACCTTTCCTTTCCGATATGGTCCTGTTACACCCTTCCCAAACATAATTTTCAATATGTGGTGGCTCTTCCAAGTCTCTAAGGTGTGTTTCTGTAACCGCATACACGCCTATCTGTTCTTTGTTTAACTGCTCCTCAATCTCTAACCATTTTGCCTTCTTTCTGCCACCCTGCATGTTTATGTAACTAATTGCAACACGCGCCTTTTTCCTTTTTCTTTTACCTTTTTTCTGGTTTTTCGCAATTCTACCTGTCAAAGCGTCCTCCTGGTTGTTTTCCCTGTTACGAGCTACCCCGGACTCCGAAGGGCCCGTGAGCCCCCCAAAAAAGCTACTGCGCGTCCTGCCAGTCGCCAGCCCACCTCGTGTCCAAGCCTCTTATCGAAATGAATCTTGTCTCTTTGGAATCCACCCCACCTGTGCACTTCCCTGTTTAAATCCACTACCTCGAAACCCTTCTCTCGACTAATTTGCCATATCTCTTTGTTTGCGTCGACAACCGCTCTTTGTAGGTTGACGTTGCGTACTGGTACTTCCGGTACTGTGCATACTACAATTTGCACCTGGGGGGACACGGCGCGCATGTCATCCACCCCTTTCGCCAAGGTCGTCGCTAGTCCTGACGATTCTTTTTTCAGGACGTCATTTAGCCCTCCCGCAATTACAACGAGGTTACGATTGTTAGCTTTAGCTGCGAGTTGTTCACCCGCTTGACTCATTACTGTCCCCAGCGTTTGTCCTGGGAACGTCCCTATCGCAACTCTCTTGTCGCCTTTCACCCTTTCTTTGATTGCCGCTGCGCATCGGACTAAATTTGAGTCACCGGCGATGATGACCTGTTCAGACATTCCTTCTGAAACCTGCACCTGGCTGCTGACTAGGTGACTAGCGTGAGTCACGGCTGCTGGTTTGCTCCCTCCCTCCCTCAAAACTACTTCCCGGTAGCTGGGCCCTGTGGCCAATGTATCTGCCTTTGTCATGCCTGTTTCCTTCATCTCTCCCGCACGGGGGGTCGTCGCCATAATGCTTCCACCGTCACCTGCGTCTTCGTTCCCTTTCACGATAGGCCCTTCTCGGCTGACCGGAGCCTTTCTTCCATGGCTGACGTTTTCTCTCGCTCCTTCGCCAATGCATTCTCCAGCTCTGCGATTTTCTCCATGAGCCCACTCTGGACCGCCATCATATTTTTCATTTTCTCCTCGAACTCGCACTGTCTACACTTGGCGTCATCTTCTGCTTTCTCCTCCGCACTAACTTCCACCTTCCATCCTACCCCGCACTCTGAACACTTTACGGTCTTTTTGACCATGGCTAGCTCAGTTTACCGATGCCCACGTGTTAGAAAACTGTACTAAAATACACTGGTCTAAGCCAAAAAGAACCACAATAATAAATAAATACGCTACACTTCACAGCACCTGCGCATGCAAGTGGTCGGTCTACGCGCAGACCTCAGCCACGTGGTGGCTGGAGAAAAAAGACACAGTACAAAATACTAAAAAAAACGTACACCGTAATAGACCTAATCAAGCTTTACGCTAGCGCCTTACGTTCTCATAACGCTACAGACAGAGGCAAGTAGGAAACATGCAAAAACACTTATCTGTAGCTGTCATTCCGGAGCTCTCCAAAAACACGTCCGACCTCTACCACACTCTCCTGGCCTCTCCACACCCGACGAGCTTGCACGCCGCACCCTGGCCGTTCTTTCAACCGTCCGAACGACTCTTTCTTTTTCTTCCGCGCAGTGGCTCCAGAATATCTCAGGTGATTTTCTTGATTTTTTTCTTTTTCATTTGCCTGTGTTCACCGCATTCTAGCTCAGTAAATCATCTTCGTCTCTTTCCGCGCCAACTTTGAAAATTACCTAAATAGCGCACTTCACTCACAACAGTCATTCTAACTTGCGGACGTCATTTTTCTAACTTGCGGACGTCAAAGTTCTCTGTTTTTGCAACGAAACGTCACATTCAGTATATCGAAGAAGTAAACTAGCTCAAACGCTTACTTTTTGGGCAGCCTGTTTTGTAGATGTAAAAATGCAGGTGGCAGCAATACACCTTCGACAATCCACTTCCATGTAAAGCATGTCCATGCAGTTTTTCAAGCTGGATGTCACGGTTTCATTCAAGCTTTGTGTGGTAATGGTCTAAAACTTCCATATGAACAAATTTGTACTACAATTTACGCAAACCAACGTAATTCTGCCTACGCTTTCTTTCTCCATACTTGGCAGGCTGACAGCAGTCCGACGCTGCGACCAATCAATTCATCGGTGCAAACTTTGGAAAAATGGCCCATACAAGATAAAAAAGTCACGAGAAAAATGACACCACACGTTACCGAAAAACTGTAAAGTAAGTACGTTACCCGTTACAGTTAAAAAATATACCGAGCATCTTACTGAGTTACGGAAGTAAGTAGCGCGTTTCCGCGAGAAGTGTCAGTATGCTCACGACATGTATAGTTTATTATTTTCAGGGTAACTGTAGTTAGTTGTGCGCGATAATTAACAATTCCTGCCCTTTGGATGTCCTCCATTAGACTGGCAAGAAAAAACAATAGCGGATACTTCGGAAGGCGACTATTGTGTAACCATATTGAAGTGCTTGCATGAAACAACACGTATTCCATGCTCTCTGTGGAACTTGCAAAGAAGGAAGTGTGTGCCTGAAGTGAACACCCCAGCAACAATAGTGTGTCTTTATTATTTATTCTTTAGTCATAAAATACCCCGCAGCACTTGAGGGCGTTATAGCAGGGGGGGGGTTACATCAATCAATGACGGTCATCATCGTTCCCCACAAAATACATCATAACTGAAACACACCGTAGTGCACACACATAATACATTTATTTTCACACATAAATACATCTTAGTTCAGCTTACAGCACAGTATCAGTTTTGAATACAGATGTAATGATAATAAAACAGGCGCTTGAAACATTTGCATTAAATTGGGCTAGATATAAAACAATTGTGATGCACTCCCGAGCACGAACATTATTAAATTATCAATAAATCACTTACGATGCTTTGATGATAATGACCACTATGACCATGACCTATTATCACGTGGCCTAATACGAACCTTAACTTTACATTTACGACCATGGCCATCTCACAGGATCAACTTTTGGCCAGCAAATTGTAACGGTCACGTGTACCACAGAGAGCTCTCTATGACGTGCCGAGAATCAGGCTTGTATCGCACCTTTTGTGTGCTTAAGTAGTAATCTGTTGCATTCAAAAAACACGTTTATTCATCGGTAGGCCATTCTGTTAATTATAAAATGCATTTAGTGGCACCTCGTTTAGAGCTGCAAATTTATTCTGAAGGGAAAGTCTGAACTTCTCTACTTTACCTCTCACATCTGTATCATTATTAGATTATTGTATATCAGTTTATCCCTTCGCTTTCTTACGTCAAGGTGAACACAAGCTCTTGCTATTCTATGGTCACTGAATCGGATCTTGCCAAGTATTCTACATCGTGTACAAGGCCTGGATATGGACACAGAATGAAATGCATTTCATTTTTACTTTCGTGACGTCCACTTAGAGTTAGTCTGTTTTCTGAAGGAAGTATTCAAGATCTCTAAATTATCACGTTCTGCAAACTTTACTAATAACTCCCCTCAGGTACTTTTAGAGCCGATCAGAATAGATTTGCAGCCCTAAACATGGTCACTGTCATTAGCATGACACAGTGAACGATAATCGTACTTGTATCATCAAAGAGTGCGCTATGGAAATCGGAGGTACAGCCACTAGAGAGGACATCAGTGAACTGTCTTAGGAGACGAAAAATTTTATTGAGAGAACACAAACTACAGAAGCCTCAAATGCAACCGTCTAATTAGAGCTAGTGGAGCTTCCGAAGTTAATCAATAGGTGTAAGGTAGCCGACATCAAAGGATACAACATGAAGGCAATTGAGCTGGCTGTAAAAGCGGCAGAAGCCTATAAGCGGCAAAGGCGAAGTTACGCATAGGCGAAAATCGGATGTATGCATTAAGGGACAAGGAAGACAATGTCATAACAAATATGGATAAGACAGTGGAGGTGGCGGAGGAGTTTTACAAAGCGCTGTAAAGAAGTCGAAAAAATCAGGGTGATATTGCCACATTCCTTCCTCCAGCTTTGTTATTACTCCGTTTCACCGTTAGTTATTCTCAGCGCCAACACCGCGCTTACACTGCTTGAGAAGCTTTGGAACTGCAGTAGATCGTTTTGGTAACTTTGTGAACATTACAGAATATTCTGAACCCTACGTCACCACTGGCGATAACGCTAGCATATTCAGCTTTCCTGTACACATAACAGCCGGAGTCCCTAGTGGGCCTTTCTCGAAGCTAGCGCGTTTTCAATGGTATCAGTGGAGTTTTTCTCGAAATATTATTTGTAGAAGGTGAATGTTGAAAACGCAGACAACAGAGTGCTTCTAACCCAAACGGACGAGAAGGCTGCAGTGATCATGTTGGGGTAAGCTTCAATTTTGTTCCCACTGCAGTTAAAGATCGTTCATTGGGAGTCTATGGAAGCGGCAAAAAAATTGCCTGTTTTTTTAGACCAAAATGTTCACTGCAGTAAAACTAAGCAGGTTCAATTTTTGGTCGTTGCGCCGTATGTAGTCCTGACACTCAGCTTTCAAGGGAAGTCCTTCTCAACCTGCCGCAATAGGCATAACATTGTTTCCTAACGCGTTTTTTGCAATGCAGTCCTTCAAATGCTTGTTGTGCCCCGCCGCGGTGGTCTAGTGGCTAAGGTACTCGGCTGCTGACCCGCAGGGCGCGGGTTATAATCCCGGCTGCGGCGGCTGCATTTCCGATGGAGGCGGAAATTTTGTAGGCCCGTGTGCTCAGATTTGGGTGCACGTTAAAGAACCCCAGGTGGTCAAAATTTCCGGAGCTCTCCACTACGACGTCTCTCATAATTATATAGTGGTTTTCGGACGTTAAACCCTACATATCAATCAATCAATCAATGCTTGTTGTATATTGATAAACTCTCCCTTATCGCTGGCGGCTCGGCGGCATTCATGGCCGAATGCGTCAGTCGCATAGTTGCGAGGCGCAACATCAGCGCCCTGTCAGAGGTTCAATGCCAAGCGTCGGAGCGTTTTTTTTTTCCAGACCATGAATTAGTTCCACCGCATCTTACAAGATGTCGCCACCAAAAGATATCAAAGAAGTTTATGTTTCAGTTCCCATTTGTCACTGTGATCTCGAGGAGTATTTCGTTTTCTTTCATTTTCGTTATCTTTAGTGCATTTTGAAATACCTCACGCATATCATAGTCTTAAGATGTAAATTTGTAATTCTTAATTTATTCTTTTATTAGGAAAAACAACGCTCGATCAAGTTAGGTGAACAAAGCTTTTTCGTGTTTTTGTACGCGTATTGTAGTGTAAACATATATCCCGTTTCGATGATTTTGTTATGCTCTTCTCTGGTCCCAACAATTCACCGATGTAAAGAACACGAAGTAAGAGTAGAGAAGCAAGGCGTAGTATACGTGAAATTATGCATTTTTGTCGTTGTTTTTGAATGCGAAGCATTCCTTTGCGTAGTATCTATCTATCTATCTATCTATCTGTCTATCTAGCCGCCCACGTGTGTATATATCGCCATGTATCCCATACTAATTTTTGTCTGCCATGTAAAGAGGCGATATACGTAATATATATCGCCGTTTATCATATAACGCAATATATGCTATGTGTATCGCCTCCTTATCTTTGGGTAAACCCGATTGCGTATTCAGGGGTAGAAAAGCTTGTTGAATACGTTAGATGGGTCAAAATACGATTAACTTGCAAATACCGTTGCGTAAGTACGTCGAGAAAACTTTTCCTCCACACATTTTCGGCACACACCCACATACCCCGTGTGGTGGTATGCTGGTATACGACTTAGGGAATTGACAGTTTGTTGACCCTGAAGCGGCGGGGACAGAGATTTACCATTTAAGTACAATAGCGCCAAGAAAAAAACTGAAATGAGAAGACCGGATGAAAGGAAAAGGTAAATATTAGGGTCCCAGCAGGAATTGAAACCCAGCATTCTGCGTGACAATCAAGTACAGTATCACAACGCCGCGTTAGGTCTCGAAACTGATTTGAAAAAAAAACACCCTATTGCTGACTAAACTAAAAGAACTTGTTGTTGGTCTAGTTGGTAGAGCATTTCGACAAGTTAATTCGAGCGCGAAAGCTTGACACGATCACTCACACACGCGCACACCAATGCATCAAACACACACAGCGCCCACTTCCAACTGATTTATTCATAGCTCGAAGGCTTGAATATATACAGGACACATTGTGCGCACACACACCATAGAAGGCCAACAGCATACATTATCAAACGTACAGTTAATCAATGTCATAGCCTCAGAGCGATAATCTGAAGTTCGCTTGGTAACAACGAAATTGAAGGGGCGCTTACACAGTGACCTTTATTTTTTCAATAAAAAAGGCCTCTAACACTTCACGTGCAGTTTTACTTGCGCTTCTGCCCAGAACCTTCGTCTCAGAAAATCGTGCGTCACAACCACACGAGATGACAGGCGCAACCAGGTGCGCATACTTGTCATCTCTTTCTGTAAATTTATGGGCGTGTTCCCTTAATCGGTCATTAATACACCGTTTGGTTTGGTCAATGTTTACTTTTCCGCAGGATAAGGGTATGGAGTACACAACCCCCATGAAACACTTAACAACGGCCCTCTCATGTTTCTTCTGGCAGCAGCGCTTCTTCCTGTCGTACACACGTTGGCACAGTCTTCCGATTTTTTCTGGTGCGGAAAACACCATCGGTACGCCGTGTCTGGCCGCGACTTTCTTGAGGTTGTGCGAGACCTTATGGATATATGGCACAACTTGTGGCCTAATCCTTGAGGGCTGGGTAGCAATGATCGCTTCTCGTGTTCCACGTTTAAACTTCTGCAGAAGTGATTCAGCAACGGTCGTAATGACCGATAGAGAACCCAGCAGCCTCTAGTCGGCTCATCTGATTGAGGAAACTAAGTTTCATTTCTGTGTGGGCACGACCTCTTTAGCGCTGATTCCAAGCAAAGAGACGCGATGCCCCTCTTCACAATCTATGAGTGGGCAGAATCGTGCGGGAACAGCTGCTTCTCAGCACGAGGATGATAAGACCAGCAAAGATGCTCACCGTTCCATCATCATGTGACGCACAATTTTCTGAGACGAAGATTCTGGGCAGAAGCGCAAGTAAAACTGCATGTGAAGTGTTAGAGGCCTTTTTCATTGAAAAAAATACGGATCACTGTGTAAGCGCCCCTTCAATTTTGTTGTTACCAAGCGAACTTCAGTTTATCGCTCTGAGGCTATGACATTGATAAATGTACGTTTGATAATGTATGCTGTTGGCCTTCTATGGTGTGTGTGCGTGCAATGTGTCCTGTATATACTCAAGCTTGATTGATATGTGGGGTTTAACGTCCCAAAACCACTATATGATTATGAGAGACGCCGTAGTGGAGGGCTCCGGAAATTTCGACCACCTGGGGTTCTTTAACGTGCGCCCAAATCTGAGCACACGGGCCTACAACATTCCCGCCTCCATCGGAAATGCAGCCGCCGCAGCCGGGATCCGAACCCGCGACCTGCAGGTCAGCAGCCGAGTGCCTTAGCCACTAGACCACCGCGGCGGGGCTATATACTCAAGCCTTCGAGCTATGAATAAATCAGTTGAAGGTTGGTGCTGTGTGTGTTTGATGCATTGGTGTGTGCGTGTGTGAGTGATCGTGTCAAGCTTTCGCGCTCGAATTAACTTTTCGAAATGCTCTACCAACTAGCTCAACAATAAGTTTTTTTAGAATACATTTCTAGTACAGTGGGCCTGTCTTTCAACCCGTTAGACCTTGTGTCAATAGTTGATGGACTTGTGCGCAACATCATCGAGGCCACAAGCCAAGCAAGTAAGTGTGCCTTATGCATGCGCAAGGGTTTTCTTCCTGAGGAAGTTTGTGCCTTATTCGGAGGTGTTCAACAATCCTGGAGACATGTCAAAAGGGTCTTCAAGATTCTCAAGGCGGAACTTTGGCGTCATGTGCGTTTGTTTCATGACTCTCTCCGCGTGGTCCACTACAGTCTTCTTCCGCAATGGCAGGCTGCTCAACACCTTCGATGGCTGAGGCAGCAACTGGGCGTACTCACGGAAGTGAGGTGGAAGCAGGTGCTGAACCCACTGCTCAAGGTATTTGATAAGCAAAGAAGGGAAGAACAGAAGCGCATTTTAGTGCTACAGGACGCATACATTCTGGCAGATATCGAGAGATGGCTTCGGAAGAAACCAAAGTATGCCGTTTCGCCTCGCATTTCTGCCCACGAACTTGTCGGACTAAGCAGGAACTTGTCTGTGAAGGGCAATCAAGACCGGGACAGATGCCTACAAGATGGTATGAACTGTTTATCGAAATGTGCACCGCTGAATCAGGATAGACCTAAGTTAAAGGCTTGAATAACATCGTGTCGTTCTTTAAAAACCACAAATTGACGTTAATGCTAGCCGACAAAGAAGGTTGCTTTGTGGTCATGCCTGAGGGAGCATACAAAGAAAAGGCTTTAGCGGCTATCAAGAAGAACTTCGCCCAGTTAAGTCGGGAGCGACTCACGTTAGGTCTAAGTTCGCTTATTTTTGCAAGAATGTGGGGTTTACAATGTTAGCTAAGGACATAAAGAACAGCAATGGAAGCAACCTCAACGTTTTTTTCTCGGCCAAGACACACAAACCGGATGTACCTTTTCGCAGTATTGTTAGTGAAGGAGGGTCTTCGCAGATTAACGTTAGCAGATTTCTTCAGTGCAACCTAAAGAATCTCGTGGTGATCGATCCTTTCCGTACGAAGGGCTCAAGTAATATGTGCGACTTTTTGCGGTCTCGCGTCACTACTGGCAACGCCTTTTCAGTGGATGTTGCAGATCTGTATTATTCCGTGCCGCATGACAAGCTTCTAGCCTCTGTAAAATCCTGCATAGAAGAGAATGATGACGTCAATTTTATCAATGATGCGGGCGTTAATGTAGACAATTTTTATCGCTATTAGAATTTTATCTCAATGCAACATTTATTATGTTTGACGAAA
Organism: Rhipicephalus annulatus; assembly: GCA_013436015.1. Lineage (NCBI taxonomy): Eukaryota > Metazoa > Arthropoda > Arachnida > Ixodida > Ixodidae > Rhipicephalus > Rhipicephalus annulatus. The sequence continues at coordinate 103,143 of WOVY01001833.1, read as the reverse complement.
AGCCATTTCTTCAGCGGCAAGGAATCTGCATTGGTTCCTGTGTCACACCGGTCCTTTGCGATAGTTTTTAGCGGATGTAGATAGCGATTTGGACAATGTTTTAAAGGGGGGGGGGAGTTTTAAAGGTTTTTAGGTACGTTGACGATTTTTTAATTCTTTTAAAAAAACAGGGTGACCTTACATCCCCTGATTTTACTTTAAACGTTTTTATTAGACTATGACGAGGGCTTTCCTTTACTGTTGAATTGCCTCAAGAAGCTTGCCTGCAGTTTTTAAACTTAAGTCTCACGTGGAACGATGAGCATCTTTGCTGGTCTTATCATCCTCGTCTTGAGAAGCAGCTGTTGCCGTACGATTCGGCCCACTCGAAGATTGTGAAGAGGGGCGTTACATCTCTTTGCTTGGAATCAGCGGTAAAGAGGTTGTGCCCACACAAGATGAAACTTAGTATCCTCAATCAGGTGAGCCGACTAGAGGCTGCTGGGTTCCCTCGATCGGTCATTACGGCCGTTGCTGAATCACTTCTGCAGAAGTTTAAATGTGGAACACGCGAAGCGATGACTGCTACCCAGCCCTCAAGGATTAGGCCGCAAGTGGTGCCATATATCCATAAGGTCTCGCACAACCTCAAGATAGTCGCGGCCAGGCACGGCGAACCGATGGTGTTTTCCGCACCAGAAATAATCGGAAGACTGTGCCAACGTGTGTGCGATAGGAAGAAGCGCGGCTGCCAGAAGAAACATGAGAGGGCCTTTGTTGAGTGTTCCATGGGGGTTGTGTACTCCATACCCTTATCCTGCGGTAAAGTGAACATTGGCCAAGCCGAACGGTGTATTAATGACCGATTAAGGGAACACGCCCAAAAATTAACAAAAATAGATGACAAGTATGCGCACCTGGTTGCGCATGTCATCTCGTGTGGTTGTGACGCACGATTTTCTGAGAGTAAGATTCTGGGCAGAAGCGCAAGTAAAACTGCACGTGAAGTGTTAGAGGCCTTTTCTATTGAAAAAAATAAAGGTCACTGTGTAAGCGCCCCTTCAATTTCGTTGTTATCAAGCGAACTTCAGATTATCGCTCTGAGGCTATGACATTGATTAACTGTACGTTTGATAATGTATGCTGTTGGCCTTCTATGGTGTGTGTGCGCACAATGTGTCCTGTATATATTCAAGCCTTCGAGCTATGAATAAATCAGTTGGAAGTGGGCGCTGTGTGTGTTTGATGCATTGGTGTGCGCGTGTGAGTGATCGTGTCAAGCTTTCGCGCTCGAATTACCTTTTCGAAATGCTGGCTAAACGGTTATTGTGGTAGCGTTTCTGGCCATTGAAATCTATAAACATCACGTATGTGCTCCTATTACACAGGATTCACGTCGGCTTAGCGTCAGTTATACACCTCATCGACATCCGTTGAAGCTGGTCCACGCAGGACAAACCATAGTTACCATCCTCGCAAGCATAAGCGCTATAGATGAGAGCTCGCCTATCTCGAACCCAGGCGCTTTAGTTGTATACCCTCGCTTCCAGACACGCCATATTTTGTTTGGAACTGCCAAGGCGCGCCTCCTTAGCATGGCATGCAGTGGCTCTGGGAGTCTAAATGCGAAAAAGCACCTGTTCACGCAGGGCCCTCTTATGAAATGTCATCTTGGTACCACTGCACTGTCATCTGAGGCGACAGCGCAGTGGTACGGCGTTGTTGCAGTGCATCGTGAAAATTGTGCAGGTGTGGTGTTTTGCGATTGACAGATTTTCGTCCGCAACGAAATACGCTGAGCTTAGCCGCCCTATAGGATATAATCGCAATCATCAGGAAAAACTACGAGCCCAGTGAAGTGTACGAGTAAGTATACTTATACCGTTTATTGAAGTGCGGCTCCAGGTGTTCCACCTTACAGCACTGATTTGCGTCCAGTATGCCGGTATTATGCGGCACAAGACTATTGCCGTACTATTTCGGTGGCCGCATGTCAATAATAGGATATACGTACTACGACTCGCGCGTGGATGCACGCACTGCGCATGTTTAGTACACCTGCAACGGCATACTATCGCGATGAAAAAAATGTGAACGGCGCGGAAAGCATGGCTTTCAACTCGGTCGGACTGTGACATGCCTTGGTTGTCACCAGGCGAATTCACAAGTGCTTTCGGTGGGCGATACGTAGCAATATAAATTCTTGTTCTGGCGGGTACTTTTGCACCGCGTGTGTGTCACCTAGTGCCCGGCGGGATGGGTTATTGATACACATGCGGTGCATGTACTTAAGTCGGAGACAGATTCTAGCGCTACGTTGACATCGGCTTACAGCACAAATACTGCCTTGTCGCAGGCAAAGCACGCCGCAGCCAACGCTGTTCGGGTTTCTTTCACTCGGATAATACGTACCTGATGAAGTTGCTTCCGCAGTCTACAAAGCCCGTGCTGCAGACATTCCGGACTGTCGAGAAAGGTCTCCTCGACGTTTCACACAAAATCAGCATAAAATTCCAGCAGAGAAACATCGCGAAACATCAATACAGTCGCACTCGGGTTGTGAACTTTCGCATTTGATTTGCAGCGCATCTGCTCGCGTGGCAGTTGAGGCTGTTGCTTCGACGCGCTTGCAACAGATGGCGTCACGCGCTTTTCAATATGGCAGCAAGCACTGAGCCGGTGCCTCCTTCATTTTTTCTGTGCCTGTTGCGGCACGCCCGTTCCCATTGCTCTACAATTGGCGCTCTATTTCTCCGAGTGACCGCTTGATGGCGTCAAGTTATTACCCTCTGGCGTAGCTTCTTTTTGCTTGATTGCTATTGGTGGATGCAGCGTAGCCACTGGCTTTTCCAATTTTATGTGACTACTTTCCTTCGTATTCAGTAATTTTGCATTTGTGCGTTTGTTTTCATAACGTATTACAAAAAAAAACGCGTCGTAAGGTGTCTTATTCTTTGTTTGCAAGCGCTCGAATCAGTGCTCTTTCGAATATCGATCCCGATCGCAATACAAGGGGAATTCACAGGTTGAAGTAATAAAACAAAACACAGAAAACGTATATGCACAAAATAAAAAAATAAAAAGAAGCGAGTCAGCACAAGTGAAGAAACAATCGGTTGAACTGAAACCACTTGTCAGTCATACGTTGAAGGTGTGCGCCTGTGGAGCAAGCTTTTTAAAGCTTCGAAATTTTCCGTGACAACGGCTTCCTTTGATAAAGCCTGGCCTCAGAATTTATATGTGTGAAGTCGACAGCATAGTTTGTGAACAGCGGCTTCATGAACTTTCTGCTCTCAAGTTCAAATAGTTCGCGCCTTTGGATTTGGTCTTAACGGTAACACAGCAGTACTGGCAGGTCAACAATTTCATCCGCTCTCTTCACGACGCACGTCTGTAGAGGCTTAAAGAGAGCTGCGCGGTGCAGAAGCGTCACGTCCACAAATCTTTTCGGGACATGCAGCACACGCCCGAACTCCGCAGTGGGGTAGCACAAGCCACCTCTGCCCTGGTGGGAAATCAAGCCATCCGTAGGACTGGTGCTGCTTCCTTGTGCCTTCAAGATTAACGACACGCAGTGCTCGCAGTCAGTCTTTTCACTCACGACACGAGATATGTTTCCTGCGATGAGAGAAACAGCTGGCATATCTGGCATGGGCATACATGGCTTCGTCGAAGTGTGGATTTTCTGCAGTATACGTGCTGCGCCGAGTTCACTGCTGTGACTGCGCTTGTTGCTGATGTGCTACTCAACTCGCCGCTCATAATAATGCTCCCCGAGGAATCAAAGCAAGCGAAGCTCTGCACATTGCTTCTGTGGGAAGCCGCAACGATGCCCGTCTTCAGCATCTTCTGAAGACCCGAAAGAGCGCTTCTGACATCAAGCATACCATTGCAGTCAGTGCAGCGTCGAAGCGTCTCAAACAGGGATTTGATGGAGTCGCTTGAAAACTTTCTTGTCAACACAAATTTGAACCTTTTATCCAACAGAAGCCTGATACACTGGACTGGACTGCACTGTGGTGAATACCAGTGCATGGTTAGTTTCTTTCGCTAGAAAGTTCATTGCTGCGCTTGCCATCTTGAGCTCTTTATTGTATTCTAAAAAACAAGTTCCAGCCAATGGTGTCTGGAGTCCTCGGGATCATCAAGCTGCCTGGTTTCCGGATGGTTCTGGTGAATGTGCTGCTGGCAGTTGCTGACGTCATTGAGAGTAAACCATCTGCTCACATTATTAATGAACTCAATAGTTGGGCTGACGCTGACGAACTTAGCTTCACACGTGTGCCCGCATGATATTTCATGACGGACAAAACCGCTGGCACGGCTGGAGACAAAAAACAGGCTTGACACCCATTTTTTTCTATTAGATAGATAGACGTATTTCCTCGTGAGAAAACGAGCCACCTTGATAATCGAGCCCCGCTGCATCATGTAAAGGTTCTTTATGTGGGCTGAAGCAATTTCACCATTTTTTCTCGATTCTCGGGCCAGAAATTGCGATCCGATGTTTTTGAGGATGTGACTATGATCGAACGCCAGAAACAAACTGTGGCGTGGGTCGGCGGGATTAGGCACTTAAGTTTTCGGTTGCTCCCTTGATAATATTTTCATTGCAGCGACGTTTGTTTTGTGGTTGTCCGTCACAACTCGAGCTATCTCGAATCCCATTTCTTCAGTTTTCTTGATGACGTGCTTGGTCGTTTCCCCAAGTAGTTCGCCAGTGTATGATCTGGTAAAGAAGTATCCCACTGGAATCCGAAACCTAGCGTGAAGGCCACAGATAAAAAAGCACGAAAGCGAGTTAGCAAGTTCACTTCTTTACGAGTTTGACAGTACTTGGTTGAGAACACCCATGTCTGTCTCCCAAGAAGGCGTCTCGTTGTTTGTTGTAATCAAGCCTTTGCTTTATTCTCATTTCGTCTTTGATGAGGCTGCAAATTTTGGCTTGCTCCGTCCAAAGACACTGCATTTCAGTGTTGAGCCTTTGCTTCACTAGCTCACCGAACCCTACTTCTCCGGCCGTTGTTCCCATGTATCTTTGTAGCGTAATTCGTGAAGGGAGTGCGAGGAGCCCGGTCCTGATATACTCGTATGAATTTGTTGAGAGGCTTCTCAGAATCACGCACGGTCGTTTCGTGGTTTCACACCACTTAGGTTTTTTCACCTTGTAGTTTACAACTTGGTCCACTATCACTATGACTTTAGTGCAGCCCTGATCACAGTCTCTGGCTACATGAATGAATTTGCTTATCTTGCACTCTTCTTTTAATTAATGCAGCTCTTTTTTGTAGGCATCTACTGCTTTCCTGCAGCCTTTCATTTCGTTGCTTCGATGGCCTTTCTTTGTCACACCATTTTCTCCGCCCCAAGAAGGCTGTTTCGAAGCTTCTGCTGTCGGCTTGAACACCAAAGGTCCTCAAGGCACGCGCACCTGCAGCCTCTTCCGCTGGCTTCGCATCAGTTGGCTCAAGAAAGTTTACGGAATGACAGTAGTGACAAGCTGCTGCTACAACATGCAAGTCTTGGATGTCGCTTGGAGAAACACTTTCTGGTTGTTGCCGGCTACTGGGCTCAGTGGCTTCGTCAAGCGTGTTTGCGCGAAAAATCTGGTGCTGGTTCTGGGCGCGAATCAATTTCCTGACTTGGCAGATTTCCCAACGTGTTTATTGAGGAATCACGCTTTGTTTTCTGAAGGCTGCTGCAGCTTCTCATTTTTGGTGGCTCCTTCCTCATATAGGATGGGTAGCGCAGAAAGACACTCGGCACCGCATCGGGCTTTAGCATGCGTCTCTTGGTATTTTACCTAAACTCAGTTTCTACTAAATGTAGGCTGCGTACGGCCGAGTAATTCGAAGTGGAATTCGGCACCCAGTTCTTCCGCGCGATAACTCGTAGCCATCATTCCGGTAGATCAGTGTTCACTAGAATTTTGTGAAAGGACACAGCTGCTTCTTTCTTTCGCTGGCTAGAAGTGCAGAACGAAACGCAAAAGCAGCGCATGTTGACTAATGAAAAAGCAGGATGGCATCGCCGCTGAATCAAATAGACAGACCTACAACGGCCACTGCGACCGAATGACGGGTTAAACTTGTCGTCTGCAAGGTGACTGGGACGCGAATTATCACTCCGGTAAGAGGCATATTGACAGTTTATTTCATCTTTATTATTTATTATGCGTGAATACTACTTCTTTTAACGTAATGACAACCACTCTAAGCAGGGTTCACGGTTACTCTAAGCAGAAGACAAAAAAAAGCGCAGAAAACCGGCGAACGAGCGGCGGCAAGTGTCATCTGCTAGAGGCATAGAGTTTTCTAATACACACTAGAGTGAACTATGGCGCTAGTGTCTATGGGAGCTGCAACGCACGGCACTTCAGCGAGCAAGGGAATGAAGGGTAGTTCACATTTGTCTAATATTCGTACTTCTAGCCTGTTTTTGACTCCGTGTGTGTTCGCGTGGCTTGGAGCTGTTTTCTCACGAAACAAAAAAACAGCGAATGTTCAGGGGTTGCGCTTCACGACCTTATTACTTTAGACTTACCTTTCAAAATTAGGCCACGAAGTTAAAAAGGATCGAAATTTTCTTTCAAAACAAAACCAAAACACCGCAATAAACGAAACCGCAAGTACGATTCGCCGCCCGCAAGTACGAAGACTAGGCAAATGTGTGTATTACCCATCATTTCCATGGTCGCTGAACGATCGCAGTGACAGAGTCCCCTAAAGTTAATTTTAGGAAACTCTATGGCTAGAGAGTAATAGCGTAGAGCCGCCAAGCAGCGTTGATGGGCAGAACAGGGAGAGTAAAGAAAGAGGGCATGGCGGGCGCGGCAGCGCTCACGCGGCAGACAAAAAAAATTATAGGAGGTGCTGACTGAGCTTGCTGTATTCTAGTGTATATCCGCTTACCTCTTTTGTGTTGGTAATAACCATGTTTGTGTTGGCATCGTTGCGCAACTGTAAACATTGAACTATATAATTCATACGATACTGCTCAACATATGTCTGAGCGACAAAATTTGTACGAGTATTTAGCATAATTTCGTAATGTGTGGCCTACTTAAAAAGTGAACAAGGTCACACTCCTTGCGTATGCTCGAATTACAGTGATTCCTATGTTGCGTGGGATCTGCCAACTAAAATGATGAAAAGTTCCTCCTGTCTATGGGATCGGAACGTATGTCAATCTGTAGAGCTTCTTTGGAAGGGCTAAAAACCTAAACTTATAATTTCGTGATTTATCTCAGCTGTGTGTTATCATAACATCCACCATGTGGACATATCGATAGGTTCTCGCTATTGACGTCATAATCACCGTCATGTTCTGTAAAAAGTCTCCATCGACGTCAAAAGTCCCCATCGACTACGGTGGGGACTAACAGAGCCCAGCAAGCGTATCGGCCCCTCTCCGTCGATCAGAGGGCGTATGCGATAAGATTACCCCGCGGGTGAAGCCCGCTATCAAATGCCGCGGAAGCAAAGCATAAACGCCCTGTTTGCTTTGAACGCGCAAGAAAATACGTAGAGGTCAAGGTGGCGGTGGGATGGAGCGTTTGATCAGCGGCTGTGAAAGTTGACTATGAGAACGCGGTGGCGAGTACTATATTGACAGACATCAGCAGGCGGCTTGTATACCCTTTTACGTTCTTCGCTCTCAACGAGAAGCAACTGTGAGGATTCCCCTTTCTTACCACAAGCGGCTGTGTTCTGTTGCAGCAGCTTTTTTTTAGAGTTACGCAGCACTGGATGTAAAAACTTAGCTTTACTTAATTTGTCGCTACCACACCCATTACATCATCTTTGCGGTGAAAATGGGATATTTTCTCATACAGTGTCATGTCTAAAGTGCTGCGTGAATAGAAAACAATTAGCATGCTTTCTTTCTTGGCCATCATAAAGCTCTGCGTGCTACATCAAAAAGGTCTGGGTGGTAAGACGTATGTAAATCAAAGCTTTTAGAAAGTACAAGAGACTGGTGCTCTCTGTGGAAACAACATACCGTCATCGATAGAACATATTTTACAATCATGATTAGGTATTTTTTGATGCTCAAAAAAGCAGTAGAACCTGCGCTCATGCTCATTTATTGCGTTTCAAAATTTCGAGAACTTGTATGAATCTTTCTAATTTTTTTCATATTCCATTTAGTTCATTTTGTCTTGTCTTTCTAGGTTAAAAGCACATATAAATATCTATGCTCGAAAGTATATACAGCTCACCTACGGTTTCCGCATTGAAATGGCCGATAAGGCAGCCTGTGACCACTGCGACAACGTAAAAACCATTCCACATATCTTTTAATACTGCTGACAGAATAGTGGCCAGCGACTATGTCTTTGGAAGTAGCTCAACAAATAAGATAATCAACGTCGGTTCAAGGGAAAAAATACAATAAATACAACTGGGTGATCGGTAAACTGATGAGGGTGGCTCCAACTCAGCTACCCGGCATTGAAGCACCCAAAAATGGACTAACGGCTTTTCATGAATGAAAAAAGCTTTTATGAGGGCTACCAGATTATCGCTGTTTGAAGTGAATCCTTTCCTTCTGACTGCTTATTTCTTAAAATTAGCATAGAGTTTTTCAGAAGTCATTATTACTTTTTCGGAAAAAATATGCACTTTATCGCATTTTATATGTTACTAATCCCAAGTTTTGTGAAAAAAATGGCGTTTGCTTTTTCAGTTTTCCCATGTTGCTCCAAATTCATATTCCGTGGTATGTAAACACAAGAACGTCATTACGCATCGAGTATAACTTAACTGTCCGGGAGGCGCACACAAACATGAGTACAATTAAGTTGAAGTACTCGAATACAGGACTTTGTCTGTAATGCAATCCTAAAACTTGTGGTACTATATATATCATAATCAAACGCCACAAGAAAAAGAAAGAAGAAGACTGCTGGGTGGAGCGAGAGCGTGCTACTTCGCTTCTTCTCTAAGTCCGAGTTGCTGCTTCTGCCATACACCACTCCACAATGAATGGCTCGGTTATCCCGATAGTGTCGTTGGTTCGAATTCTGGGGCGTTACCCTACAGGAGAATGGCAAAAACGACTTAACCATCACACATCTCACCAAAAAAGCTGAGGCAGTCATGCACCTCACCCGACGCGTCGCTAATAGACACGCAGGACTCACAGAAGAAAGCTTACTACGCATCATTCATGCGTTCTTAATGTGCCACGTTCACTACGTTGCCTGCGCTCACCCGTGGAGCAAAGGCAATGAAGCTAAAGTAGACAACCTCATCCGAAATTGCACAAAACGAGTACTTGGTCTACCCATGTCCACAAGCACGCAGCGTCTGCTATTTCTTGGGGTACATAACACGTTCCAAGAAATCATCGAAGCACAAAGAATGTCCCAACTCATACGCCTGTCTTCGACAGCTGCGGGTCAGGAACTCCTCTCACACATAGGTCTTCCTATCCCAACTCAAATCAACAAACCAGAACCATTAACGCAACACCTTCACGCTAAAATCACAGTGCTACCCTCCCCCAGGAACACGCACGCGGTGCACAATCAGGCTCGAAGAAGGGTACGAGCTCAATTCTTACTAAAAGCGGCCAACCTACACGCTACAGACGTGGTTTTCGTAGACGCTGCTAAATACGTCGACAAACCCTACTTTGCAGCTGTGGCGGTCGCCCCAGACGGAAAAGCTCTTAATGCCCTTACCGTAAAAACACAGAAAGCCTGCGAGGCTGAACAAGTGGACATTGCCCTTGCTCTAACACTCCCTCAGCGTGACACAATACTTACCGACTCTAAACTCGCTGCACTGGCATACCGCCGCAGTACACTTTGCCAGGCGGCATTAAGAGTTCTAGCATCTGTTACAGATAACTGTAGACAAGCATATCCACTGGTTCCCTGGTCATGAAGGGATCAACATTCAACCAGGGGTCCCCAACGGTAATGAGCTGGCCCATAACCTCGCGCGTCATCTTACGTGCCGCAGGGGGTCGCGGTCCGGCTCACTGGCCGGGGACACCAACACGCACCGGGAGCCACTCCTATCATATCATAAAATTTGCTTGCACAATAAATTAATTAGAAAGGAATTCCCCTAACCTCACTCAGCACTAAATAAAGAACAACAATTAACGCTTCGACTGCTGCAAACGCAGAGTTACCCCAGCCCCTATATCTGCAGCAAATACCTACCAGATATAAGACCAAAATGCCCCAAATGCCAAAATTCAAGGTGCGATTTAAGTCACATGCTGTGGCAGTGTCCCGTGCTAAACGCTAGCTTCGGGTCCCCTGCCACTGAGGACGACTGGTTCAACCACCTCCGGAGCCCCGACAGGGCCCTTCAACACCAGGCCGTCCAGAAGGTCCAAAAGGTGGCTGGCGAGCTCCGACTCCCAGTCCCCACATGGGCGGAGCCACTGGGCTGGCCCCCGTAAAGGGTGCCGAGTCCTCTTCAGGACCTTTATTAAAGTTCATTCTCTCTCTCTTTCGCTTCATCTAATAAACTGTATTCGTTCGAAGCAGTCTCTGGTCTCGTACGCCTTAATAATGGTGCCATGAACCAGGATACTACTTCCTCGCCTGCAAGAAAGGTCAACCTGCCACGGAGCAGCAGAGAAGAAAACGGCGGAGAAGCAGAGGATTGACCTTGATCGAGCGACGAGGCCACGGTGGACAGTACGAGCATCAGAACGAGTGAACGACAAGTAAGGAGTCATTGTTAACCGCCTCAATATGAGCAAGAAAGTGATAACGAAGGAAAGAAAAGCGCTTCGCTCCCAGATCACGAAACTGATTAACGAAGCTGAGCAGCGAATTAATGATGGAGCTAACCAGGAGAAGCTGCTTACAATGCAGACACACATTGAAGGAATAAGTGACCGTCTAAAGAGTGCGCACGAGCAAATGGAAAAGTTTCTGACAGGTTTAATACTGAGAAACAACTGTTGAGTTCTTCCCAAATTGGCTTGAGATCTGGATATTCAATATGGCATGCACGTGTAGATCTGGAAAGTTGCACCAAAAACAGTATGCGGCTTTAGTAACGTTAGACATATGTAAAGCATACGATTGTGTAGAGTATATTCTATCTTGATTAATCTGTTATGGAGTCATGGACTTCCACCTTATATAGTAGCATGAGTGACGAAATTTTTAAGTGGAAGAAAATTCTATTGTTATCAAGGTGGTTTCTTTTCCTGTAAGCAGAAGCGAACCCGAGGTGTACCTCAGGGGTCAGTACTTTTCGTCGTATTATTCAACATATTGCATACTACCATCCCCGTTCAGCCAGATGCGAAAACCTATGTTTATGCCGATGACATTGCTTTCTTTGCTATGACACATGACTTCCACTGTCTTTACACTATCTTGCAAGCATATCTAAACGAAATAGAACATTGGCTGGATGGATTGATGCTGAATCTGATTACCAGTAAATGGGCTATTCTTGTTTTTCCTGTCCGAAATCCTGTGCACATATCTATTAGTTACAAGCTTCAAGATATCCCACAAGTACAATCATTGAAATACGTTATGTATAATCATTATGTATAATCATTATGTATAATTGTTATGTATAATCATTGAAATACAGTTATGTATAATTAACATCTCGATTGGCACGCTCACATTGAATACATCACGACTAAAGCAGTACGTGCAATGGGCGTATTGCGAGGTAGAGCAATTGTTGATCAGGTATGAGATGGAAGGCACTTTTGATTATATATAAAATGTCCGACCTGTGTTTGAGCTTGGCTGCGTTCATTTTTCTGGTGCGCCAGCCTACAAACTTCGGCCGCTCGTTCTATTGGAAAGAGAGGCTTTATGGCTTTACTTTGGACTTCCAAAGTATACTGCAAACGCAAAGTTATACCTTGAAGCCTGAATACCAACCCTCTTATGTCACTTTAACATTCTTACTGTGGAGACCTTTTTACGACTATAAGAAGCAACCTTTAACCCTGAACAAATAATTTTTATTTCCAATCCTGACCTATTCTTCTCCGTCCATTGGCCGAGATTTAACAAACCAGAAATAGTAGTTGTTTAATTGTTACTTGAGCCTCTAAATGTACAAGTTCGTCATCTGCTTCTTTTAACTGAGCAACAAACTTCTCCAAAAATTGTTTACCATGATATGTTCTCAACTCACGCTAAGCTATTACTTACAGGCATTTTAAATGGTTTATTGCAGAACCGTTTAAGTACTCTGTCGACAAATGTCATTATTGCAACGGACGCCTCGCAATCACATGAAAAATCAGGCATTGGAATATATTGCTCATGCTTGATTGGTCAATTTCAATTCGCTTACCAGATTATCTTTCTCTCTTGCTGGCTCAATTTATGACAATAATGTTAGCTTTGTGAAAAGTAAGTGCTTCCATTCCATTCGTAGCAGTCATGACTGATTCATTATCATTGTGCTCTTCTCTGTCCACATCTGGTCACTCACCCATACTAAAACTTTTTAAATCATTGGCGTCCTGTCATCTCAGAAGTTTTCATTTAATCTAGTCACCAGGGCACAAACGTTGGTCGTTAGATGAAATGGCTGATTCTCTTGCAAAGGCATCGATTTCGACTACCATCATTCCTATTTTCTTTCATACAGTACACATTACGGTGGTGCGATTTCGCGCACTTAAAATCAGGCAAAATTTATTAGACCCTGCACCGACGGCTTCTCCGGAGTACAAGCGCTTGTTATTTCCCTGGCGCAGTGAACTGTTTAATTCAAGGATGATGGAAGTTCTCCTCATCAAATTTTGTTGCCGCGTTCACTCCCTCAATTTTTACTTGCATAGATCAGGTTTATTGAATTCCCAATGTGCAGTTACTGTAATCAAGAGGAAACATTAAGTCATTTTTTATTACATTGTCGCCATTTTGATTTATTCAGGCAAAGCATGCTGGCACCTCCTCGTCAAAAACTGGGCTTGCAATTACCACAACCTGATCTTCTTTCATTTGGAGCCTCTACGCTGGCTTTCAACCACAGGGATGTTTCATTCACCGTTCAGGAATACATCAATGCGAATAAACAATTTTTTTGCTGAATCACGGTCTCACTATTTTTTTATTTCTTTTTCTGCAAATTTGCAATTTTCACTTCAAATCATAATTAAATACCGGAAGTTTTTAGCAACGATGCTACGCCTAAAGTATCGGGAAAATTCACCTTATAATCGGCCAATCCACTCCTTTGGGTACGAGCCAGTCACAGAGAAAAACAACAACAACAACAACAACAACAACAAGACAATGGCGAAGCTGAATTCGAAAGGGTCATAGAGTACAACATGAAATCAACGACGACCTTGTTTGCACTAGAATTCAGATTTTGACAGCCTGCACAATCGGACTCAAAGAATAGGACAAAGCAGCTGACGCCTCCAAGTACAGGCCAAGAGCAATGTAACTTGTTAAGCTACCAAAGCTTGAAATGGTTGAATTCAGGGGAAACGCTTTGAAGTGCAACCGCATTTGGGCTCAGTATGAATCAGCAGTTCATCTGAGACTGAACATGAGCAAGAAACAGAAGTTCAATTCCTTGTTAGCATCGCTAACCGGAAAAGCGGCGGCTGGTGGTGAAGGCCTTCAGTACTCGGCAGAGGAAAATTATGACGACGCAGTCAAAATACTGCAAACAACTTTCGGCAATCGCGAACATTCAATTGAGATGCACATGAGTGAGCTCTTGAGTTTGGAGAAAGTGAGGTCTACTCAAGATACTGATGACCTAAATACGCTAGTACAGAGAGTGCAAGTTAATATATTGGCAATCAAGTCCCTAAAAGTGGAAACCAAGAGCTATGGGCTGATGTTGTTACCAGTAATAAAAAGAGGAATTTCACCAGAATTATCAGTGCAGTTCAAGTCAAAAGAAGCTATGAGAAACAACTAAGATTCAGAAAACGGTGAGCGAAGCAAACCAACAAAGAAAGCGTGTGAGGAAAAGCTGGACAGGCTGATTTCTTTTTTAAGAAAGCAAGTGGCTTTTCGTGAAGAAACACAACGTGAACAAGAGAGGGTAACTGCAAAACCAAGAGAGAACGGCCAACATATGTGCACAACTTCAAGCTTCTATAGCTCAGTGGACAGAATATGCTTATTCTGCAAGCAGAAAACCAACGCAACCAAAAACTGTCGACGGACTATTCCAACGGATGAAAAGAAAGCTATGCTTGCCAAAAATAGAGCATGCTTTAGATGCACGCGGCCAAACCACACTGCATGTATTCACAAAGCCCAAGTAAAATGCAAGCAATGAAAAGGAAGACATGCCACGTCAGTGTGTAGAACTGTGATGCAGAAACCTAGGGCAGAGCTAGTCGCAACAGCGCCAGTCGAAGCGACGATGTCTACGCTACATGTAACCGAAAATATCAGGCATAAGTTTGTGCTTTTGCAGACGGCTGTAGCATACGTAGAAAGAGAAACATGTGGCTACGTTGCCGTTTGCTATTAGACAGCGGAAGTTAACGTTCTTTTATTGAAACGGGATTAGCGAAACAAATAGGTTCGAAGGTATTGCGACAGGAAAGGCTGACGATGGGTTCAATTGGAGGAAAGGAAAAGGTCAAACTAATCAACGTGGTGCAAGTGACTGTAGGATCACGAGAAACAAGAACGACAACAGTGATTTTTACAAGTCGACGTTATCTCGCACAGCTGTATACCCACTCCAAGTCAGGAACTCCGCGAGAAAATAAATCAGCTAAAGATGCAAGTGGTGCATTACAGGACCGAGACGACTGCAACAGATTCTGTAGGACTACTGATCGGCTCAGACTATTATTGGGAATTCTTTACTGGTAGAACTGGAAGAGCTTTGGACAGGTTCATGGCTGTAGAAACTATACTGAGATGGGTTTTGCAAGGGCTGTCAGAGTAGAGCAAGACAAAACTAACAGATAATCAAGTAGTCACAGTTATGAAGGCAGAAGCTTCGGAGGCAGAACTCCAGTAAGAGCTACAGAAGTTTTGGAGCCTGGAGTCAATAGAAATCACAAGAAATAGCTTGGATAACACAGGAAATGGAGTGGTCGAAGAGTTCGAGTGCAAGATTGTACAACAAAACGGTCGCTATCATGTCATCTTGCCATAAAAACAGGACGCAAAATTTGAAAGCAACAAGGAAAATGCGATAAAAAGACTACAGCAACTGACTAAAAGGCTGCAGAAAAATGAAGACATGCTGCATTGCTACAACAAAGCTATATCAGAATATATGGCATTAGGAGTCGCAGAGGATGTTCAGGAGCCATCAGAACAGCCAAATTCACTTTGCTACTACATGCCAGATCATGCGATCATTCGAGAGGACCGAGCCACAACACAGCTTCGAATAGGGTTAGACGCCTCATCACATTCTCGAAAAGGAATGTCTTTAAATGATAACCTAGAGGCAGGACCCAATTCGAATGAGGACATGCTATCGCTCCTCATTCAATTCCGAAAAGAAAAGGTGGGATTAGTAGGAGATGTTGAAAAGGCATTTCTACAATTCTCTATACACGAAGAGATTAGAGATGCATTGAGATTTCTGTGGTGGAAGCACAACGCTGAGGGAAGGTCAATGAATGAAGCGCAAACATGACGCATTGCAAAAGTAACGTTCGGAACAACGCCAAGCACGTTTATATTGGCAGATACAATTAAACATCATTTGAAACAAGTGAAATACCGGTTTCCTGATGCGACAAGAACACTGCAGAAAGTTATCTACGCGGATGATGTCATTCTGGAAGCAGCAATGCTTGATGAAGCAGTCAAGTTGTACGAAGAGGTGAAGCAAGTGTTCAGAGAGGCAGCGATGAATTTGAGAAAATGGACATCCTATGAAAAGTGAATAAACAAAATAATAGATCAAAACGAAAGGGACAATGCTCACATGGAGATTCGATCTAGAGGATTTACAATGCTTCTGGGGTTGATATGGATACACTCAAAGGACATGATTTCCTTCCCTGTTGAAAAGTGGAAATGGTTAACAAATACAACGTATTTGACAAAAAAGACCGTGTTACAAGCCACTGCTAAGATATTTGACCCGCTCGGTTTGTTGTCACCGTTCACAGTACGCGCGGAAATAGGACTGCAGAGACTGTGAAAAACGAATGTCACGTGGGACGACCATCTCCCTAAAGAAGAATGTAACAAATGAAAGAACTTTATGTCTAAAGCGGAGGACTTTCGAGTTCTAGAAATCATCCGATGCTATGCAAGCAAGAATCAACCAGTACAAGCATATAAGCTGCATGTATTTGCCAATGCGAGCCCATCAGCATACAGAGCGGCAGTATTCTTGATAGCAGTATACCGTGATGGAAGCAAAGAATCAAAACCGGTAACAGCAAAAATCCGCGTAGCTCTAAATAAGGAGCTGACATTGGCGCGACTTGAACTGATGGCAGCGGTGGTAGCATCAAGATTATGCGACTACAACAAAGGTCACTTCAACGAAAGATTTCAGGAAATACACTGATGGACGGACTCGATGATCGTGCTTCAATGGATCAAGGGAACAAGCAAAAGGGATTCGTTTGTTGCCAACAGAATCGCAGAAATCAGAGAAAAAAACTCTTCAAGCAAGCTGGTCATTCGTTCAAAGTGACGACAACCCTGCTAATTTACTTACACGAAGAATAAGTGCAAAGGCATTAACAACATCCAACTTATGGTGGAACAGTCCCGAATGGATACCGTCGCTGGAAAAGAACTCAGCAAGCATAATTGACACAAATACAGACGTGGAAGACCAGCTTAAAACACAATGTCACCAATGCATGGGACGAGCCGAAATTAAGCCAATCTTGGAAATTAAAACGTATTCATCATACAGACGGCTTATAAGAGTGACAGGATGGGTACTCAGATTCATAGACAACGCAAAAAGGGAGAATCAGAAAGGGCCGTTGACAGGAAAAGAGGTTACAAATGGAGCGAAATATTGGATAAGACACAGCCAAATATCACTGAGACAAACAAAGGGTGAAGTCTATTCAAACACTCAATAGTTTCAAATTAATGGACACGAAGTCTATCTGATGACGATGGCATCATCAGACAGAAGGGACGGTTGCAGTGCTGCCAAGAATTCAACAAGCACGTTATAGTGATTCTAAAGGCCGGGCATTTTCCTAACACGTCACGTGCATAAATTGGTATTACACAGAGGAGTTCAAGTGATCCAGCGCAGCCTCGAACTAACTTCTGGATATTGCAGGTTATACAAGCAGTGAAAAGAGTTCCGAACAGATGTGTTGTCTGCAAGAGGCATAACTTCAGACCGGCGACTCAAAATATACCTCCATTCCCGGCCGACAGATTCACTGAAGCAGAGCCATTCAAAGTTACGGGAGTTGACTTCACAGGACCGTTTTACGCAAACAAGTACCAAATTGTGAAGCAGTATGTACTGATATTCACCTTCGCGGAAACGAGAGGAGTACAATTGGAGGTTAATGACGATTTGTCATCGTCAAGTTTTCTACAAGCATTCCGACAATTCGAAGCTCGACGGGGAATGCCAGCAGTAATCTACTTGCACAGCACCAAAACATTTATAAAAGCTGAAAAGAAAATTAACAGAATGCTCGAAACCATTAAACATGAGGTCTTTAGAGATAACTGCAGTAGCCAACGAATTCAGTGAAAAATGATAGCCGAGTTTGCGCCATGGTGGGGAGGATTTTACGAGAGCCTCATAAGAAGCCTGAAGACGTCGATGAGAAAGATAATATACAAAAGCACAGCTTCAGTAGAGGAGCTACGCACTATTGTAGCAGAAGTTGAAGGAGCGCTCAACAATCAACCGTTGACTTGCGTGTAGGGAGAACCTAACGAGCCAACGCCACTCAGACATCATAGGAAGATGGCGACAGCTTCAAGACGGACAAACAAAACTGTACAACGGTGACATTGAAGACCCATGGCGAATCAGATGCAAACTAGTGCGAGCATGGCGGAAAAAATGGCATCGAGAATACATCAAGGAAATAGGAGTTATGGTTAAAGCCAAGACGCGGCAAGCAAAACCTTTCTCACAGGGTGACAAGGTGTTGATTGAGGACAAGGCTCTAAGAAGATTTTGGAAAATATGCTGGATTGATACCTTGGGCGAGACGGAATAACAAGAGCTTGTCTCCTTCACACAGGCAAAAAAGAACTCTAAGAAGATCGGTGAACCACATATACCCTATAGAAGGTTGGTTTAAATAGCCCGCGAGAGCTTATCCTATTTCAACTTGGGTGGGCGGGAGCCTATAAAATATCGAAATCAAACGCCACAAGAAGAAGAAAGAAGACAGCTGCCCGGCAGCGAGCGTGGGCTACTTCGCTTCTTCTAATAAACAGTATTCGTTCGAAGCAGTCTCTGGTCTCAATAGTCTTAATATGCTATATGCAAATGTATACTTGTAATCACTGCAAAAATATTTACCTTGGTAGTTGTCACTGTTGGAAGCGTAATCCTTTCGAGTGGTGATTTCCGGCCTCAGGAAAAGAGGGTGTATCAGCATAGTAAGTGATATTTTGCTGCGCTGAACCACTTGTTAGTACACCATGGTGGTCCTACGCCAAGGAAGCTCCTCGTCACATATGGTTGCAAAAACTGTCTCAGCCTGTTATCTGCAACCTCCGGTGACTCATCAATTTTAATAAGAATGGGACAGTTATTCATACAAGGGTCTGTCGACGCAATGTCTTTCGCATTATCGTCATGTAGTTATATATTGAAGAGAGCGTACGAAGCGTAGACACGCTAGCGCTAAAAAGCAGTTGTGTTCTAGCCTTGAGGAAGAAAATCTCGACACAAGCCCTGTTCACAGATTGTTCGTCGCAAGTTTCTATCTTGCCCTTTCTTTGTTTTTTTGTATTTCTGATATAGTTATTCAGTACATGGCATCGTGCGTGCCACCGGACACTTCATTTGAAAGAGCCCATGAGATTCATCAGCGAAATTCCGCTAAATCACAGCAAATTTTAGGTGAAGTTTACAGTAGCCAAACGGGTCGATCGATGGCGTAGCCATGTCGTGGCACCACACCATGCCCGCGCCCTCCTCCCAATTTTGTTTTTTCGATATTGCATACTCGACGAAAAAGGCCCATATCAAAAAAGTACCCGCTCCCCCCTTGCCCCGCTCCCACCAATAAAAAATCTGCCTACGCCCTTGCGGCTGACGTGTCACTGATGGCTTAGACCGTGCTCATTTGATAAAAGCGGAACAATATTATAATGGTCGTTAAAAAATAGGGGACCCTATAGCTTCGCCTTTAGGAGTTCAACGTCATAGTTATCTTCTGTTTCTATAATACCTACTTGAAACACCTAATGCATGAAACCTTTTCGAACCAGCTATACACTTTTTACATACCCTTAAGAAAATAGGCGCAGTAGCGTGTGTGTGATTTGTGGTGAGTCACCGGTTTCAAATCACGAAGTTATTTGAATAAACGCATTTTCTGACGCCTGATTTTCATAGGTGCTTGTACCACACATCATTACTGCAATACTTCATGTGGCATTGTAAAGCATGCATACAGGACGTGTTTATTTGTAAATAATGCGTCACGTTCACGGCATTTCCAAGCAGAAGAAATATTTTCAATGTATTCTCAAGTAGACGCTTGGCCGTGTGGTAGAACATCCGGTTGACACTGATACAACGCATTTTCAAGTTCTACTCGAACCTAAACATTTTGGCATCAATGCCCACTCTGATCCAGGACTTTTTCTTCTTTACTCTATTTGCATTGTTATGCGTTACTTGCGTCGTTATCGTACGCGTCACTTCGGTGACGCATACGAAGATTTTTTGTTTTTCGTTCGCAACCAACGACGCCGAAGCCGAGGCTAAATGCCGAAATTTCTGCGAAACAAGCTTTTTAGCGCTGTTGCGTTAAAATGCGACTTAATGGATAATACAGAATGGTGAAACATTTTACAGGCGTGAGGTTATTTTCTATTTATCCGAAGACACGAAGCGCGGATAGTAACATAGCACACATTGAGGAAGAATGCTGTTGTTACCCTCAGTATTCCAGCCCCAATGCGCACCATTAAAAAGTCAGATTTTATATTCATAAAGGTTTATGCCACTCTTCTTTGTTGTGTAATTGGATACGGTGTAATAACAGTGTCGATATATGCCATAACACCGCGGCAGCAGTGGGATAAAAAGCGGGCACCACTGATGCCTTGCCGAAAATTCCTCGCCCTTGCGATCACTCTGGAGGAACATGCACTGATACTTTTATTTCCATGTATCCACGCCCACGACCGAAGTGAAAAGATTACCTGCAGGTATAAAAGCAACATTTCTACAAAGCAGAGCCTTGTTATAGACAAGACGTTAGAATAATGGATGTGAAGCGAGGGTCTGTAGGTTAACTGCCATACCGTCTGCTTTGCGAACAGGCTCACTTTGCTTCCACGTTTCCTGTACTCAACGAGGGTACCGAAAAAGGCAATTGCATATGCGAGCGTAGGACACAAAACATATGATAACATTAATGGCAAAAACGAACGACCTACGTCGACTTCTACTGTTAGAAAAAGGTGGCAGTACTGTGTACATACATAAACTTACCGCTTTGAGGGGCCAGAGATGACGCTTTGCTGTGATGTACTCCTCACTAGCCAACATACTTGTAGGCGGAGGTGGAAATGTTTGAACTCCTTTCAAAATTTTAAAGTTTCGTATTTGTAGACATGCACATATACAAATAAACTCTTGAGCAAAAATATCATATGTACAAATACCCTTCCCCTTTGCCTCGCTGATTCGCAGAGGTCAGCCGCGACGGTGGCGCGTGCCCATATACGCGGAAAAGACGGCGAAACGGCAGAGAAGCAGACGGGGAAACGCGACAAAGTGTGGTTGCACGTAGTTGCCATATTAACGACAGAGATGTATGTCTTTCAACGGCTTCTTTGCTGTTGGCTTGCGTTTAGTTTCTTGAATTCTCGGCACTCGTAACTTATTTATCAAACAAAAAAAATATCTCGGGCTGATAACATGCTTACCATTCTCGAGTAAAAGTGGTGCAAATGCGTCGATAATATATTCGACAGGCATGCAAGATTTCAGGACTATTTTGGTGAGGCGAAACAACCCTCGTCGAACCCCCCTTTTTTGTCTACTCTGCTCTCCTAATCATCATAGTATTATCTGGGGTTTTATGTTTCGAAACCACGGGATGACTATGAAAGACGCCGTAGTGGAGAGCTTTGGAAGTTTTGACCATCTTGTGTTCTTTAACGTGCACTGACCATGCGTAGTTCACGGCCCACTACCATTTCGCCTTCATCGAAATGCGACTGCTCCGGCCGGGATCAAACCCACGATCTGTATGTCAGAAGCCGAGCTCCATAACCACTGCTCAAATGCGGCGATCTTCTGATCAGCATATTTTCATCGGGGTTATTAACCGATGGCACACTACCTTCGTTGCCACAATGCCACTTAGCACCGTTCAAAGAGTGAACCCTATATAAGAAACTAAGTTCAGGCATGACCACATGCATAACGTCTTCTTACTTACTCGGAACGGGTACCCATGTCAGCACTATACAACAGACAACGAAAAAGAAATTTCATCGCTAACAAGCGCTTTTCGCAGTAATGTTCTGCCTATAGATCGAATAACCAAAGTGTTCGATGCCCAGTAGTCTGGCCTCCGCACAATGATTGTGAGCCAAACCCAATAATGGTTGATCAGCTAAAGAACAGATCAAGCATGCATTGCTTGTTTGCCTCAAGATCTGCCAATTTTTTGTCGGTGTTTTTTTTATGTCATTACCATTCTGGGATCGCTTAACCTGCATCTTAGTCACCAATAGCCTGTTCAAATGACCTTCCTTAGTGAACAGTATTTGATAATTCCCTGAACCTATATTTGGGGACACTAAAAACGCAGCGAGTTTGGCGGCAGTAATGTGATAAGGTTTCCATTCCGCGAATTTTAAAAAGAGGCTGGTGAAAATTAAGCAGTGGAGTTGTCTAACCGCAGAATGAAAGTTTGATTATTTTTGTTTAAGTACTACAAAATTTGTATGAAACATTTTTCTCTTGAGTTACTACTTCAATGTGTATTATGCAATTTTTGTGAATTGCAAAGCTTGACAAACTGAAAAAAAATTCTGACAAGCTTTATATATAGCGCAGAAGCATAATGCACTAATTGGAGACGTGTACTGCTCATATATATATATATTTTTCATTACTTGGTGATTTCAGCTAAAATACCTCATTGAGGTTGGAAGATGTAATTTATAGGAAGCAAAGCACCGCAATCAGACTTCATGCGCATCGAAAACAAGTTATAGGCACGTTGTGGAAAACACTGCAATGTGAATCGCCATGGCGCAAACAAGTTTATCCCGTTAGACAAGACACTGCGCCTCTGTCCAGGGTGATACTGCGAGACATAGCACCTATAAAAATGACTGGCGCCGTGCAAAGCGCACATAAAAAAATATTGCACTCTGCCAACAAAATCATACAAAAAACTGTAACAAAAATGACACTTTTGTGACATAATGATTGTCCACACAAACAGAGAGAGTCTGTGGCAGCACGGAACTTTGCATTCACTGTATACTGGATCGATTAGTGGGGCTTAACGTCCCAAAACCACGACATGATTAGGAGAGACGCCGTCGTGAAAGGCTACGGAAATTTCGACCACCTGGGGTTTTTTTACATGCACTCAAATCTGAACACACGGGCCTACAACATTTCCGCCTACATCAAAAATGCAGTCGCCACAGCCGGGATTCGATCCCGCGACCTTCGGGTCAGCAGCCGAGTACCTAAGCCACTAGACCACTACGGCGGGGCGTGCACTGTATACTAAGGTCAAATTCTAGGAAGAATTGCGATATTATGCAAGCGCGCTGGACAATTTACCAGCGTTTTCGTTTAGGCTCCTAGAAGCGGCTTTCAATTTATGAATTAAAAAATACTCAAGCAGTTCGTGCTTATATTATGAAGTGAATCCTACTTATGTAGGTATATACGGTGGTGGGAACGTGTCTATGTATCGGCTAATGAAGCGTAGAGAGCCCATGCGCATCGTGATTGAACCGGTACCAAACCGCATTGTTGGTGTCTCTAAATTCTCTACACATCAGTGATCAAACTTTCCAGAGTAATCTCTGGTGCCCGCGTAAGTTCGAGAACAAGATTTGCTACTCGTGTCCTGCGAGTAATTTTATCAAGGACAGTTTATAACTATCGCAAAAGTGGCCAAAAATTCTGGCGCTGCCTGCGCCGAGTGTTGCTTACTCGTTTTCTGGTCGCCTCTTCTCGAGGTACACTGAAGTATTTGGGACGGAGCCAATTTTATTTTTGCTATTGTTCTTTTCTTGTCATCACTTCTGTTTATTTATTTTTTTACTTGGAGCCACTCTGATTTTTGATGATAATGATGATGATGATGATGACGAAGATGATGATGATGACGATGATGATTACTTATGTGTATGGCTCACGTTCACTCTTCGGAACTTAGCAAGACACAAATTATTGATATAAATAGGTGTTCACATTATATTACTATGACTAAAAATATATCTAACAGTTAAACTAACTTAATGACGCTAATTTAAACAGTTCAAGTTAACACCGCCCTGAATCATTAAAAAAATCGCTGCAAACTTTGGTCTCAGTGACAATGACAATGAGGGGCTTCCAAGGATAGAATTTTCAAAACGCTGTTTTAAGATTGTTTTCCCTCAGTAAATTGAAGTAGATGCACCGTAAGAAATAATTTCCAGTTGTTTCGACCTTGTTACAACGCAAGGAAATAGGGGAAGGAGCTAGACCACCTCTGTGCGTATATACTATAGTTCAATTTCTAAAAGCGAGAGCGTAATTTTATAAAAGTAAGTATACTACTTTTCGGGTTGAACAGACATTGCTTCGCCAAGGGAACAAGAGGTGTCAATACTCGTATAGGTGATTGATAAATGACTCCAATTGGTAAGTTACTACTCGCCTTCTCAATCTGTCATGAATGATGAGGGTTGTTATCAGAATAATTGGGAATATTGGATTACTGAGAGCACCTTTTGCCAAAGCGTCTGCTATTTCGTCATTTTCTTTCGTATTTGTCACTCTGTGGCCCAGTACCCAGAATAATCTCATTAGAATTACGTGGGTGGGAAACGAAAATTTGTGTTATGATTGAGAATAATAATATTAACGTCCCAAAGCCACGTTATAATTGAGAAACGCTGTATTTAGCGAGTGCTGAACACACAAATAAAGTATCTATAACTATGGCCACATTTGAGATTGATGGGCTTAGCTTTCGTAATGCCATTCCACTAAAGAAACTGATGAAAAATAGGGAAGCCTTATTGAGAGTCAACAATAGAACAATTCAGAAAAAAAATATCGATGCCGGATTTTTTTCAGAGTGTGATGCATCTGTAGTTATAATTTTTTTACATTACTCTGCTATAAAAGCTTGTGCAGAAGCTAATTTATTATCAAGTAATGCAAACTTTTAGCATGATTTGATCGTGAAAAACAATTTAAAATTTTCGTCTTTCATTAGAGATGCAAGGAAATTCACTCAATTTAACATCTATGGTCCAACAAGTGCTTCTACGAAGCTCAACCATTATGTATGAAACCGAAGTCAATAAAATGCATAAAATCAACTAGTACTGAAGTTTACATGAAAATAGTTTTTATTTTTATAAAATTTCTACAAATCCTAAGGAATGAATGCATAGCTCATATCCTAAATCCGCACAAAGAGAGAAAAAGCTAGCTTGTAAGTAGAAGAACTTATTTGCTGTGAATTTCGGTAATCCAAGGAATAAATTTGGGCCTCCTTTTTCAAGAGGAACTTCGACGTCCAGTCCAATCGTGGGCGGAGCCACTGATTTGATATGGTGGGAGGCTGATAGCTCTTTCGAATATCTGTCCGTCAGGACCTGAATAAAGTTCTTATTATGTCATGTCTCTTCCAAGACTACACAGTCTATAAGCCAGTGCACCAGAATATAAAACACATCTGAATGCAAATACGGGCTAAACCGCTGGTGCTCTGAAATACTGCATGTATGCAGATTTTGTAAAATAAAT
The DNA here is from genome assembly GCA_013436015.1 of Rhipicephalus annulatus. Classification (NCBI taxonomy): domain Eukaryota; kingdom Metazoa; phylum Arthropoda; class Arachnida; order Ixodida; family Ixodidae; genus Rhipicephalus; species Rhipicephalus annulatus. The sequence continues at coordinate 78,064 of WOVY01001833.1, read as the reverse complement.
TAGTGATTCGCTCCGTATTCTGATCAAATGCTGCACAGCCTTCTTAAGACTCTCAGTGCCTGTACTCCTGTCTTCATCGTAGGTCAAAGGACCTGGTTATTACAAGATATGCCTTAATATTTTACCGAGTTCAACTGTGATATATTCCGTAGGTTGCAAGTTATTCTAGATAATAGTGGCTGGGTTACCTAAAGGTAAAATTGTAATTGTGCTCTTTGAAACATTAACTCCTGAATGAATAAGCCTGCAACCGATTAATAATTGATCACTTATAGGTCCAAAGTCACTCACTTATACTTCCGACAAAGATATACAATGGATATACATTCCCCTACAATGCACCGTGGGATGTATTGTAGCGGAATATATACCCTTTGTATATCTTTGCCTGAAGCAAAAAATGCTATATCATCTGCATATACATGTGTGCATACGCTATCAAGACTGGGAGTAGCGCTTAGCAATAAATTAAAAAGAAAAAGTGAGTTTCCTGCTCTCTCAAGAACCGCTCGTAACCTGGACTGTATATTTGAAGAATGACACTTTCATAAACAAAGAAACTCCCTCATTTGTTAAGAACTCCCTAAACTACCTTACCACATCATTACAGATATCTTGAAGTTTTGAATGACCCAATAATATTTTGTTTTACTCTGTCGTAAGCTTTTCACATAGGCGATCATTGTTGCTTTTTGTATTTTTTTCACTCGTGCGTGTAGGAACTACAGTGTGCGGAACACGCGGACCTGACAGCATCGACAGGCGGACACGCACGCGCTTGATTGCATGTTTAATCACGACATAATCTGAGCTGCTGTTGCATGGTTGCTTCAATAGTGGCTAACCTCTGAACCGAAGTCAATCCGTACCGCCGTTGATCGCGAGCGAAAATGTTCGTGCGACACTGAGGTCATGATACAGTGTGAAATCAAGCCTGATTGCGTAGGTAAGTTCGAGCCACAGCCGCTTCGACGGCACCAAGCTGGAGGTAGCAGCGTCATTTCGACAAGAAATGAATGAAAACAAAAAATACATATCTTACACTTCGTTTTTATACTCTCATTTCTAGCCTACTCAAAGTTACCCAGTTTTATTAAACGTAACGCAAGGAGCAAGCGAGCGTAACATAAGTAGCGCACACACACACACACACACAAAATTGGTTATTCTACCACCCTAATGTTCTGTTCGTCCCCAAACAAAATACTTGGCACTCAGTGAACACGCAATCTTGAAAGCAGCATGCTTCTCTAATATAGCCACCAATATGGTAGCGCAGAAACTAAAAACAAAGAGCAAAAACAATTACGCTTCCTGATGAAGAAGGCTGATGAAGAAGCATCAATAGCGTCTAATTTTGAGAAATGGTGTTCTCTCTGGCAATCAAGCAGAAATCTTTGAAGTTTCAAAGTTCATTTCTCGACGTGAAATGAAAACCAAGTGGAGCTTTGCAACAAAGGTAGACAATATTTGTTCATAAGAAAGCAGCCGCACTACCTTATTTCGACAAAAAATTTAAGGCAGCAAAAAGTTAAACATTATTTAACCTTCTGTGGTCACTGCCGACTGTGGTGATTGTTCACGTACACTTCAATGCGACCACCTTTTTTTGCGCAGCTTTCTTTTTTAAGATTGTTCACCGAGTACACAGGGCTACTCGCATATTAGTAAGATATGTTTTAGCATGCAGTGTAGAATGATTGATCTATATGTGGCGCTTAACATCCCAAAACCACCATATGTATATGAGAGACGCCGTACTTGAAGGCTCCGGAACCCCAGGTGGTCTAAATTTCCGGAGCCCTCCACTACGGCGTCTCTCATAATCATATGGTGGTTTTGGGACGTTAAACCCCACATATCATGGAAAGCTCCGAAAATGTGGACTACCTGGGGTGCATTAACGCGCACCAATATCTGAACACGCAGGCCTACACCATTTACGCTTACACCAAAAATGCAGCCGCCGCAGCTCGGATTCGATCCCACGACCTGCGGGTCAGTAGACGATTGCCTTAGCCACTAGACCACTATGGCGCGGCATGCAGCCTAAAATCATGCGCTGATAATTGCAAAACAAAAGCACTTCACCGTGATTATCGCGATCAACACTCTTAGTCTCATGAACTCATGAAGCTCAAAAGTGTCAGGATGCAGATCTAACAAACCTATGACAAAAATTACACCATTTCCCGTTGAAGGCAACCACGAGTAGCTTGTGATGCCTAGCATGGGTTGACTTGAAGTTGTTTTTATCCCGGGCACCTTGTCTAATATCAACTTGTCCTTGCAAGTGGATAACACCATGAATTTGTAGTAGTTCCTGCTGCTGCTACTCGTCCTGCACTCTTCCGGGAGCACGCCACGTGGCTGTATCACCACGCGACGTGCCAGCACGTGGGTTCATCAGGCGTCTGCAGATTCTTGTTCTCCGAGGCCATCACGTGTGTGCTGGAACATTGTGAGAGGGAGAAGCTACGTCCTCGTATACAGGCGCTTACGCAGGCCCAAATGTGCTAGCGCGTGCCAGCGTGTTCTTACTTTGATGCATCGCATTCGGTTCATCGCACGTCTGTGGAATCTGATTCTCTGACTCTATCACATGATTGCTGACAGAGTGTAAAAGGCAGAGGCCACTACGTCCTACCTAGCCCCTTACGCAGGTCGGAATGTGCTAGCCTGCTCTGGAAATGCTTGGTCGTTCTGTTGCGCATGTGCAGTAAGGGGGGTCACGCCGCGCACCACCAAATCGATATCTCCCATTAGCTGCTTGGCGTCTAATAAAGACACACGCGGTACGCAGTACTATTATAACAGCAATTATATGAAAACTCTTGCTTGGATTTTGCCGCTGGCGTTGGCATCGCTGTCACTCATCGTACATGTATGTGTATCTATATATACGAAAAAGCAAGAAAAAAATGGGAAAGAGACTTTGACGCGCGTAATCGAACATGGGACCTCTGAATCGTAAGTGTGAGGCATTAGCCACTGAGCCACGAAAAATAAGCTACTTCGACCACCAAACAAAAAGCAATTTATATCTACCACATACTGCTGGTGACGGACATCTCGGGGTGAACTATCGTGTTTTTATCATTACCAGCAAGATGGTCAAATGAGCACGCGTCGCTACATCGTCATGATGTGGCGGAGCGCGCTCTGATCTCCCACGCGTAGTTTGCTCCACGTAGAGGGGGTAGGGTGGACTGTAGGACCGGGGTTGGAATTGGTTGTGTGACAGTTAGTTTACTTGCATTTACTTTACGTCGTAAGCTTGGGGAGCCATGTCAGCCGTTGGAAGGCAGTATTGCTTCAATGACACTCAGTCTAAGCGTGTCTAACCGGACTTCCGTGACCGCACGAATGGTCTGGTGCCAGCATGGTCATTCTAACGACCTCCTAATCACCTCGCGGCACTTCCAGCTGGCGTATCAATGGGCCTCTTCCGAGAACCAGCGTGGCGTGGTGACTCTTCATAACGTTTGAGCGGATGCGAGGCCGCATGCTGTGTTCGCACACACCGTTTTGAGGCAGCGTGCGTGTCAAAAACTTGGAGGTCAACGACAACCTTTTGTCTTGGCCCGGCTTAGCGCCGGTAGCTCTCTGAAGCGGGTGGGTTGATGACACGTGAGAGCGTGGCTAATAACGTGTTGATGAGGCCCCCAGTCAATGATTCGGGGCGCATTGTCGCAGTGGCATGTCTCCGACTGCTCCCGCGGTAATTCTCGCAAATGAGCTCGTAAATGTAACCTCGGACAGCAGCAAGTGGTTCCTCTTACACCGCAAAGCGGACAGGCAGATTAATGCCCTGTCAAGAAGTTCACATGTGAAAGGGAAACCGTTCTATGGCTGCAAAGCCCAGTGCGTGTAGCTCTAAGTCTTGATAATTGTGCGCCGCGGAGCTTGCCCATGCTTCTAGGCCTTTTTCAAGTTTCGCTTCAATTACATTTTGGTTGTTGTGTTCTTTTGGAAGAAGGCATGAGCCCCCCCCCCCCTTCCCGTGCACGAAGAGGGTGTCCTCATGACGCGGTTTTGATTTACCTAGTGTACTATCCTACCAGAGGACCAACAGGCGACAATTCACCGTGAGTTGTGTAAAGGCGGAGCACTGAGGGAATAAGAAGAGGCCCTGAAGTTCCGCTGAGCGTTTTCAACCGGGCTTGAGATGTTAAGCACCATTGGCTCTGTCAAATCCCGTAGCGTCGACCTTCAGAAGATGGTTCATTTCCAAAATCTTTTTCTTTTTTTTTGTAGCGTTGATGTCCGTACTTATGTTACTTTTGTACAGTATCTATATACAAGTTTTTTCAGCCTACTAGAACTTATCCAGTGTTTCTGCTTCATCTTCAAGCGACCAGCAAATCAGTCGCCGCTATCGGAATAGCGGCGGCACGTTTTGTTTCCCACTTTTATATACCACCTCTGGTGGTGCTTCTCGGGTACCGAGTGGGAGAGTTCGTTTGTACAGCATCGTTAATAACCTGAAGTTTACTGTTGACGCTCACGCGTGCGCTCATCACATGGTGGAGACAATCGTACGTCTTGGCTAGCCTTGGGCTTTCACCGAAACGATTCTGTTATAATTAACGGGCACGCAGCGGTAACTAAAGTCGTTGCACAGGCTCCGCTCGCGAAAAGAGCGTGCTTGTCAGACATAGCAATGTAACAATGAGACGTTTCTTGTGTTCATCTGTACCTTTGAGTACGTTTCGTGCGTCATTTGTGTGTGAGAAACGCGGTGCATGTTTTGATCTGCTTGTCATTCTGCGCGGAACCTTTCAATTTGTTGCTATTGCGCGCATTGCTTCGCCTTTGCGGTAAAGCTGTGACTTATATTAATTATGAGATTAATACTTGAATGCTTCATTTTTAAAAAAGAACAAAACAAATAAAAGGGCCTAAACATTTGAAGGGCTCAATTTTACAAAAGAAAATATTCATGAGGACAGGCGATGATGCCAAGAAAAGTTGAAGTTCTAATGCAAATATTGAAGACAGAAAAGTGGACGAAAAAATAACCTGTCACTGGCAACGACCAAAAGTATGACCTTAATAAGGCGACTGCTGCACACTACTATTGCTACTAGTGACGTACCCTACACATTCTTTTGTCTTATTGTCTGTTTGTTTTTAATCATGATTTTTTTTATTTTTATGGGTGTGGATGCAAGAGTTGTTTGTTCTTGCTGCCCATTTTGTTGCGGAAGTGCACAGGGTGTATATCAATTTGATGTCAAAAAGAAACACGTCTTATAGCGTCAGGAAGCAGGTTGACCGACTCTTGGATGAAAAATGGAGCTGACTTTGAATGCTTCTGCATGATTGTCTAGAACCGAAGCTCTCAATAGTTTTAATGTGTTGCATAGCCCTTTCATACCATGTTACTTCCACTGCCAATAAGTATGCTTCACTTCCGGATGGGCACAATGCAGGATTCTGGAGCGGCGAGTGAAGCAGGTGGCCTGCAGACGGGCCACGTCATACTTGAAGTCCAAGGTGTGCCCACGCGCAGGATGAGCCATGGTCACGTGGCCAAGATGATTGCCGACGCCTATTACGGGAGTCCTGATGGCGTGTCCCTACTCGTCGGCCAGGGTCCGGCCAGACCTCGTAGACAGTCTTTCATGATCGTCGATGACTAGGACTTGAACTAACGCACAAGTTGAGACATTGCTTAAGGTAAATTTCGCTACATTGACTATGCAATCATGGTGATAATAAGTAATGTATTCTGAAACAGGTACTAGATAACAATATTTATGACACTTCTGTGCTGTGAGTTACTGTTACTCACCAGAATAAACTATAGAGTGCGACGGCGGAGAGTGCGTGGTAAAGCTGGGGCCAGTCTGCAAGCGTGAATGTCATTCCGTCGTTGGCGAGGCTCTGTTCATGTTGGCCGAAAATCAGACGCCACAATTCTGGCCAGTATGAGCTACTTGACTTATCATTTCAAAATATCTGATTGTGCAAAACGAGCAACAGTGAATTGGAGCCTTTTCCTCAAATTTTGAGAATCTACGTTACGCGAAGTAGACTGCAGGCACCTGGCAAAGCTGCATTGTACTTTTTAAGAGCACTCCCAGTGGCACGCGTGATCCCACTCTTCATTCAACGTTTTACTGGAACTTTCTGGCGTTTCATTTCATGGCGTGACTCTTCGTCATTGGCCGTTGCTATCTACAGTTAGGACAGGTTGAAACACTCTTGTCGCTATATGACAAATGTAGAGGCCACCGCACGTCGAAGACTACGCCCAGAAACGTGATGCTGGAATATGCCGGTAAAAGGGAGGCTGTGGCCTTCAAGCTGAACTGACATCGAATCGACTCATGGCAGAATTTTTTCAATCCAGGAGTACTTACCCACTTTTAGTAGCAATTCGCAACCCAAAACGGAACTGGGGGTGAATAAATAATTTTGTTACTTATAACAACGGTATCTAGCGCAATTATATACGACCGGCAAGCCCGCCATATTTAGCACTGGCCTCCGAGTCAACTACAGATCACGCCCAAGCTCACCGCTACTCCACAGAAAGGAGTGACGTGAGGCTCCACTAACTTTTCGTTTATTAGGCGCGCGCTTTGGGCCACGTCTTGTCAGCAGCATTGCCATCATAGCCGTAAAAATTGTAGACTAGTGTAGAATAGGTCAGTCTGCATGGAGTTTAGATTCACCATGCTTTACGGCGTCATGAATTATTTTTACTTAAATCGAAACTGTACAGCAGAGTGATGCCAAACTGGGGCTGTTCCAAGCAACCGAAAATAGGTGCCTGGTCATGCATGCTTCGGCCATAATCGTTCGTTTGTGTCAATAACCTATATTTGGAGTTTTAACGTGCACAAACACACGTAAAGGGTTTATGGAATATTGGCATAAGGAAAGCACACCAGCGCAGAAATAGAACAGGTTAGGTTTCTCTAGTAAGAATTCTGTGCTCGCCAGGTTCTTCGCGCCTCCAGATAGCCCCACATATCCACCCTATGACGGTTGCGGCGTCCCTAACACGGTAATGCGCAGCCCCGCCGTGGCGGTCTAGTGGCTAAGGTACTCGGCTGCTGACCAGCAGGTCGCGGGTTCGAATCCTGGCTTCCGCGGCTGCATTTCCGGTGGAAGCGGAAATGTTGTGCTCAGATTTTGGTGCACGTTAAAGAACCCCAGGTGGTCGAAATTTCCGGAGCCCTCCATTACGGCGTCTCTCATATACATATGGTGGTTTTGGGACGTTAAACCCCACATATTGTCACGTAAGAGTGAGATTAGCCCGAAGACAGGAGACCGGGAGGTTAGTAGAAATAGAAGGAGATCCGTTTATTTGGCGGACTTGCGCCCACTAAAAGAAAACAGACACACCGGCTTAGCGGGTGGCGAACAGCGCGTTCGACGGCCGTCGGGGAACAAAATGTCCCACTGGAACGCAAGGCGCGTTCACCATCCGACGGCCGTCGGGGAACAGAATGTCCCACTGGAACGCAAGGCGCGTTCACCATCCGAGATACAGTCGCCGTATCGTCTGGCGCTATCTCTTTATCAACGAATGGTCGACGTGCGGGCTATGATCTTCGCAGATGAATCGCGGTGCATCCTGGACCAGGATAAGGCCGCGTGCCGGCGGTATCGGCATGCGCAACACTATCCGCAATACGCCTCGCGGCATTGCTCCCCTTCTCAACGTAAGCATCAACCCGATGCTTTGTTTAAAATAAAACCAAAACAAAAGGACAGCCTGTGCGAAAGTAAATGGCAAATAAGCACGAATCACGCACACATAAACAAAACAAGAGATGCAAACAGGGAGCCTCCTTTAGCGCGCATGATAGGGCTTCAAACGGGCGACGTGTACCACTTCTTGTCGTGCGCGGCGTCGTTGGGGTGAGCTAGCCCCATCAGGGACCACTTCATAGTCCACTTCACTCACTTGACGGATGCCATATAAGTATGGGCCACCTCGAAATTTCGCCCATACTTATATGGCAGACCCTTCAAGGTCGTAACGGACCATCATGCGTTGTGCTGGTTGGCCAGTTTGAAAGACCCTTCTGGCCGCCTCGCTCGATGGAGCCTACGGCTTCAGGAGTTTGACGTGAAGGTAGTCTACACATCTGGTCGTAAGCACTCCGACGCAGACTGCCTCTCAAGAGCCCCTGTCGGCGCACCACCAAGCCATGAAGATGACGATGCCTTTCTTGGGCCTATCAGCAGCAGCACCTTTGCATTACAGCAGCGCTCAGACTCGATCCTACAAAAGTTGATCAACTACATCAAAGGAAAGGCGTCCATACCGCCTGCACTGTTCAAGCGTGGGATATCCTCCTTCTGTGTGCAAAACGGGGTGGTAGTTAAAAAGAACTTCGCACCGAATAAGGCAGCTTACCTTCTTGTCGTCCCAAGCAGCCTCAGAGAAGAAATTTTACAAGCGTTACATGACGAACCCACTGCAGGCCACCTCGTTTTTACACGCACACTCCACAGAATTCAAGAACGATACTACTGGCCCCGCCTCTCCTCAGATGTTGCGCGGTACGTCAAGAGTTGCCGCGAATGTCAGCGCCGGAAGAGACCTCCAACAAAACCAGCTGGATTTTTCAAGCCAATTGAACCCCCGTCGAGACCATTCCAACAGATTGGTATGGACCTGCTTGGACCTTTGCCCACGTCAACATCCGGTAACAAGTGGATCATAGTGGCCACTGATTACCTTACCCGATACGCTGAAGCTAAAGCCCTCCCGAACGGCACAGCCGTAGAAGTTGCCAATTTTTTTGTCGAATCAATTCTCCTCCGTCATGGCGCACCTGAGGTACTAATAACAGAGAGGGGAACGGCGTTTACGGCTGATCTTACTCAGGCAATCCTACATTACAGTCATACAGATCACCGAAGAACAACTGCATAGCATCCGCAGACAAATGGTCTCACGGAACGCTTGAACAAGACCATTGCCGATATGCTCGCTATGTACGTGGACACAGAACACAAGACATGGGACTTAATTCTGCGTTACACGATCTTCGCAGATGAATCGCGGTGCATCCTGGACCACGATAAGGCCGCGTGCCGGCGGTATCGGCATGCGCAACACTATCCGCAATACGCCTCGCGGCAATATCAATCAATCAATCAACACTGTAATACGCAAGCGCAAGGAAGTGTACGGGAAAACTAAAGTTTATTATTAAAAATACCTTTGTCTTACTTGTGAGCGATGATATTTATCTATACGCTACTGCACTTTGATTGCTTCTGGTAGTGTTGGCGTGTAAAATACCTGTAATGAAACGACACTCCCAGTGCTTTTTCCTTGCTTCCAATCAGACGACTGGCGCTAAAAATGGTTTTCTGGCATGCTGACAGACGTCAAATAATGACTGACACGTCAAATAATGCTTCTGCCGGTTTTATTCTTTTGCTTTTTATTGGTGATATTTGTACGATTAGATTTTTATTGATGGCATATCGCAGGTGCCATCGCTATCAGCGCATTGTCAGTCAGGATTGTCAGCACCGTCAGGCCTCGCACATGTCACTTTGAATGCACAAGCAGTGTCGTGTATAGAATTCCATTAGTAGGCGATGCAAGAAATGAAGGTGTTAAAATTATGTCATCATGCGTAAGCAATACTTCACTGTAGGAAAAAGAAAACTTACTGGCTATTCGCAGCCGCTTTTGTGAATTCAACACTTTGTTCGAAGAAATCATACCATTAGCAGAAAACACGGCTATCGCCACTCGCGGAATCAATAAAGCCGGTGCGGAAGTGTGTGAAAGCTCACCATGAATCATGAAGTCAGAAAGAATGCTGATTTCTTCAGAAGCAAGGACAATTGCGCCAGAAACTAACGTCACGTCCTCAAGATTTTGTTGGTAAATTTTTGCATATCATATATACTTTTCTTGCCCAAAACTTTTTAGTTCATAGCGATTGGTAGTCCAATAATTGTTTTACCATTGTCATCGTGAGAAAAAAAAATGTGTTCATTCTTTTTATTATTCAAATAGCCTACAATGTCAAATCTTCCTCTTACAATGCTGTTTGACATAATATATGTTCTCCTATTTCAGGGTAAAGTCCCCGCAGCATCAGCAGTGATAGTTTAGTTCATTCACATAAAGATCGACAATGCTGTTTGACATATTATATGTTCTCTGATTTCAGGGTGAAGTCCCCGCAGCATCAGCAGTGATAGTTTAGTTCATTCACATAAAGATCGACTTTGATTGAAAGAGCTGCCTTGCAGAAATGGACATGCGCAAGGGCTTTGGTGACACTGTCGTCATCACGGCACCACCATGTTTTCCTAATCAAGGCGACACAAGCGCTGGTACATTTATGAAATTTTGTATCGCAAACATTATATCGCACCTGATATTGCTACATCATGAAGTAACAACTTGCTTGTACCAAGTGCATTACTTATTGCGCTAACAAAAGTGTTTGGAATCGTTTTTGATGTAGCTACCAAGGTTGCTGCAACTCGCGCAGTGTTGCTGCTCTGCCTTAGTTGTTTGTAAGTTGTAAAAGTTGGTACATCTTGCCTTATGTACGTCGTTTCTAGGGCGCACACAAGAGGCAGCCGTGCGTGAAACCTATTCATTTAGAGAATGGTTGAAGATCTCTGTTTCTTTTAGCACTACATGCGAGATATGCTATGATTGAAGCGATTGCCATTTTTTGAAGATTGAAGCTAAACCATTCTGATTCTTATCAAGATGAAAATTTCAGCCCAAAGTGGGGCAGCCCACCCGTGATTATGAGACAAAAACTAGCCTGTGTTTGGCTATTTGAGTGGGATTTCTTGAGTTGGCGCCTAAATTGCCACCATAAAATTAATGTACAAGCTAGGCCCGTTCAAAGATTTATTGAAAAACAAGCATTTTCTCTACAAGTTGTACAGCAAGTCGCGAATGCGTTGTTGCGAAGGTGATTCAATTCATAAGTTCTGAATTGCTATAGCTCGTCGATTTTCATCACCAAATGCAATTTTCCACTACTCTGGGGCTGTACGTAGCAGCCTAACCATACGTAGTAATTAATATTATTTGAGTGCGTTATCAGGTTGCTGGGTGGATGAAATTACCTGAAATATTTGAAGGTTCACTGAGCTTAACATCTGAAAAAATTGCGGCTATGAGAGACGCACAAGTCAAAGGCTCCTTATATACAATGTCAACCACCTGGGACTGTTCAATAACTCGCATTGAATGCATTGTAACAGAACACGCGCCTGTAATAGTTCACATTCATCGAAACGCTCCACTGTGGCCGGGGTCGAATCGGCGTATCCCTGTAAGTGCCGAGCACCGAACCCACTGCCATGTCGACCACCTGAAAATATATTCTTTCTGAACATGGTTCAAATTAGACAAGAAGTCGTAGAAAAAGTTTTATTGGGACTTTTAGTTTTTCGTGTTGAGTGATTGAAAGTAAGGACCGTTGTAGGCTAATTGAACATACTTTAGTACAACGTGTTTTTGAATTGATGGGCATTATTAAAACCAAATAAAACTGAGGGAGCTTTGTATTTCTCTGTACACTTGTTATTGCTATACCTCGTGCAGGTCAGTTATCTAATCTACAACCCTCTCACTGCTTTGCAGGAAATGCACATGACACAGTCAGTATGCAAAAACTCACGCTCTTGTTCAATATTGACGCGAAGCGATAGCATTGGAGACCTCGTGTCGCAGAAATTCCACCGTCAGCGTCAGCACCGTTGGTTGTGAGCGAAAAATTGTTCGTGAGAGAAAAATTGAGAAAGAGGCAAATAAAATAAAGAATAAACATCTTGGCGCTATTGAGGGTCGAACCCGGTCCGTTCACGTAGCATGCAAGTGTCTTAGCACAAAGCCTGTTGCTTGCAGCTACTTCGAGGGAAAAAAAACGCTACATAACGGTCATGTGGTGGAAAGTGTCTTCTCAACGCATTTTGTTCGACAGGTGTGACAACGAAAACGAGCCCACTCGGCGCTTTGTAGGCGCATTTGGGAGGCCATCTAACCACGTCAAAAAAGGCCGGGATATGTGCAGCTATAGTGCGGCCATCACCGCTAAAAACACACAGGAACTTTCAAAGAGCTCTAAAAACGAACAATTATGTCCATCTAGCAGGAAACACATCAGGCCTCTCCAGAGGCGTTGATCAAGCACACAGCAAACGCTAGATAATGTGCTGCCATTTTCGAGGCATTGTGAGATACTTCATGACTTCGCCTCCGAGATGGCGAGAGCACGGCGTGTATTTTGAAGGCTATGCGACTCTTGCATTAAATAAAAAAACAGTATTCGCGCGCGCACGTGTGTGTGTGTCTGCGTGCCATCAAACTCTCGTGCTTGCGCGCGCGCGCGTTTGTGTGCGTGTGTGTGCGCGTGCATGTAGCAAAACATATAGTTAAGTATGTAGTTAGTAGTTGAAGGGCACACTAGGGGCCCGATTTCGCTATTGCGTTCTCTTAAAGGCGAAGCTGAATGGTCCCCCATTTTTTATTTGCTCAATCTGCTTTAAAGCAGTGAAACTTCGTAATTCATATTCGTACCACCACACAAGAGTGACGTATTAGTCACTATGCGGTAACTACTTATTCCACATTTTATGTCACGTTCGAGTGCGCCATGAGCAGAGCCAAGCATACTTGTCTAGAACGCTGAAACAACGTGCTCGCGGCACCATGGGTGGCATCTATCAATGGTTTCCGATAGGCCTAAAGTGAGTATGCGCGTCGGTTAGCGATGGCTTCGCCTGACACGATCTCGCCTTGTTATCACCGCAAAACCGATTGCTGTTCAATGCGCCGTCAATAAAGTAGCACCGCAGAGAAAACAAAAAGAATGCGTCCTCGATCACAAATTGAACACGGGACTTCCGTGGGGCTCTACCAAGTGAGCTACTGGCAGTGATGGCACAAACTTATTGAAACTGCAAGCGCATGGGCGCAGGCTGCAAATAAATTTTGCAGTATGCCTCAAGGTGCGGGAAGCTAGAGAGCCCCACCATTTGCGATTTTCCACATTTATCACTTGCAAGATGGTGTGTCCATATCATTCGAGTTGTCAATAAGTTCACCTCTTCGCTACTCATAGCTAACTTTCTGGTCAGCTCCAATGGCATAGCCCCGGGGAAGGTCCCGGGCTGGTCCCGTTCAGGCAGAGTTTTTGACAAGCTTTATGTCTGACAAATTTCTTCATGGCTTCGTGTTATGAGAGGTTGTCAATGTCATTGTCTTAGCCTAAATATTGGAAAAGATTTGATATTTTTAGGTGTAATCAATGTCTCGTGGTAGCCTTACACGTTGCAGATAACGACGCGAGAACAACGCACCTTTCTGTCCGACCATACCCCATTGATTTAGGCGTGCTACAGTGAAAGTTTAGTCACCATTCATAGCCAGAGTGGGGTAATGGGCGTTACTGCATCACAGCACATGTCGAGAATGGGTGAGCTGGGTTCACATCATCAGAAATGCTTCTCTCAATGCTTGAATGATCTCGGTTAAAGTACTTTCCTGCTAAGAATTATCAAAAATAAACGTAATCGTTTACGGGATATCAGAATTGTGTTCAAAATGTACAAATATCAAAAGTGACCATACCTCTCGGCTCACTCAGAGGGTGGATATTGCAGCACTTTCAGTTTACACTGAAAATCATGCCGACTGGGACGGTGAAGGGTTGATTGGAGTGTGTGTGTCTCTTTTCGCACCAAGGCAAATGTACATTGGCTTTGTGATTTTAGAGAGTTGGCTTTGTTCGATCAATATATCCGTCGTTATTCGGTCAATAGTTCGCCGGCACAGTTGCTACAGTGTTCATCTACCACAAGTCCTGTTATCATTGTAAGAACAGGGTGAAAAAAGTGATGGGAAAAGAAGTGAAACTATACAACGAGCGCTTACATCCTTACATCGGGTGTTACTTTGAATTGCTATCATCATTATGAAACCACATGAAATAGTCCACCCAACCAAAGTTTCATGCCCAGCGGGGTAGATCTAATTTTGTTTTATCAGAGAAGCTCAAAATTTACGGTACAGAAAATAGGTATGGTTGAGTGATGGAAGTAATATATGTCGCCATTTATAGCTCCTCGGCGGCGAGAGATGATGCAACTGTGGCAATGAGCATTCATTGAGCACTGTTAGCTTTCCCAGAAAGGACGCGCTGTGGCACAGGAAGCCTAGCCCTTTTTCGAAGTAGTATCAAAAATAGGCAAACCGACAGACTGTAAAATGCGCTCATAATGCATTTTGGCTGTAAAAAAGCGTGTACGTGCGTGCGTTCGAAATTGTGTGGGTTGCCCAATGCAACATGCCACATTTCCGAAAAAGCTGCGCTAAAGTTTTTCAAGTGCCGCTCAGCCGGGGTGTGCTTTGGCTTACTTTTATCGACGGATGACATACAATATAGTATTCACAGTGTCTCACGTGGCTAAGTTCCCACCTGCAATCCAATTCTCAGTAGTGCAGTCCAATTCTCATAAATCACACACTTGGCCTCATTCACACAACTTAGGTAAGCGTAGAATAGGCGCACGCAAGTGGGTATGCAATAGGTGCAATCTCTTCGTATATGTGTGCGAGACCACCGCACTTCCAATTGCAAAAGTGCAGTGTAGACGAAAATGCTTAGCATGGCAATCATGGTGAATAAAACACATAAAGACGGTTGCACACCTAAAATTTATTGCTTGTGATCTTGAGCGCATTATATCGGCATGCCTACGCCGCTTTTCTGTGCCCAATTTTTTTCGTGGTGTGCTAACTAGTTGTCAATGACACCTTGTTCCCCTTCTCTTCGTCTCGTGACGTTACGAGCTGTCACTTTGTGTTGTGAAATCTGGACTAACGTGTTCACGCATATATTCACACATTATATGGGTCTACAAGTGTTTCTATATGTCTATTAAGAGTGGTTCTTGTGCGCTGTCATACTGTGCGCGGCGTGATGTGAATCCGCCTTAACCAATTATTATCTTGTTGTTGCTGTCATGTTTCACTGCGGTGTAGACCAGCAAGTTTTTATAAGGCACGGTGAAATAAATGAGGGTTAGTATGAAGGAAGGATCACAGCTCTAATATAGTTGGCGATCTTTTTTTACGCGGATAGGTTATTTAGCGCTTTTGCTTAACAACGTCTTGTAAACTAAGGAGGTCGTACAACCAACAGAAAGATACCGTTTTCCTGAAACAATGTTTTGTATAAATAATATGGTAGTTGCTGTTACTTTACAAGCAAACCTGAAGCTGGATACATTGAGTGAATGTCAATTTTGTTCACATTGGAAACTCTGAACGTGCATCGGCCGGCGCGCACAGGCGCCGAAACGCTTCCACGTGTGAGTTTACGTGGGGCATCGATGTTTTCTCGGCACCACCTTTGCACTCTGTATAGAAAAGTAAGCTGCTTTTTATAGAAGTTTTGTCGTGCACTGTAGTGTATAGTGCCGAGCACGTCAATATGTAACGAGAGAGTCTATTCTACGAAACTTGCATTGTTGTGTGGGAACAGAGGCAATCGCACTTCTCTGTAGCGGTCTAACGGTCGGTCGTTTATGCTGCATCGGCGCCTCCTAATATAGTGCAAAGTAACAAAAATACCGACCAAGGTGAAATAAACGAAAATTAAAAAGACGTTTCGGCTCCCCGCATGGGAGCTTTGTTCACAGTGACCGCAAATGGCGTAGTGCGCTCTTCTTATGCACGTTTCATCACGTCTTGCAGACATCGCGCGTACACAGGAGGGAGTGTCCCAATAATTCTGTTCAACGTATGCGCAGTAGCTTGAATAGTCAGAGATTCCAAGTGCAATTGTGTTAACAACTTTCTCTCCGTGGCAATGATGCAGGCTTTGTCCCATTCGATAGCGTGCCCATTAGACGCAACGTGTTCTGCAAATTTAGTTGCCGCTGGGATTGAGATACGAGTGCCATGGCTGCTCATCATCGCTCTGTCGGCCGGCAAAACAAATCACAAGATATACTTTCTGACTACTCTAACAACGACTGAACTTCTACGCATAGAACATAGCAAATGGGACTATAGTTTTTAAGCGGTTTTAAGCCAACGCAAGAAATTTGCGACTTTGTGAGGATAACGCTGTCAATTTTTTTGCTCCCTCTGTATATGTATCTTTTTCTTCCAATATATATATATATATATATATATATATATATATAAGGGAAAGAAGCGTATACCTAAGAGCTCGTTTTTCTGAGATTTGACACAATATTAATGAGATCTAACAGACAGTAATGCCATTCAGAACCAATTGAACGTAAATTAGAAGAACGAAAAGTGGATGAAAAGATAACCAGCCGTGAGCAGAAATCGAACCTACGACCTTCGAATAACGCGTTCGATGCTCTAACCACTGCGCTACCACAGCGGTCTTCCCTTCATCCACTTTTTTGGGTTTATATGTGAGTTTAGAAGTATGAGTGTCAGTCAGCGCCATCTATAGGCGAAGCGACGAGTGTGAAAACACTCTTTTATGCGCATGTTTCGCGTCACGTCGCACGTGAACTTATTACGAGCAGGCAGCTGATTAATAGTCCCTCATATGCAACCTAATGACACCAAGTCTGCCAGTACGAGACCCTCGTTCAATGAAATAAAGGAAAGAAGTGTATACCTAAGGGCTCGTTTTTCCGTGTTTTGACACAATAATAATGAGACCTAACAGACAGTAATGCCAAGGAATGTACAGGGAAATTTATTAGAACCAATGGAATGTTAGTAAGAAAAAAAAGTGGATGAAAAAATAACCAACCGTGAGCAGGAATTGAAACTACGACCTTCGAATAACGCGTTCAATGCTCCAACTACTGAGCTACCACAGCGGCCTTCCCTTCATCCACTTTTTTGGGTTTATATGTGAATTTAGAAGTATGAGTGTCAGTCAGTGACATCTATGAGCCAAGCGACGAGTGTGCAAACACTCTTTTATGCGCATGTTTGGCGTCACGTAGCACGTGAGCTTATTACGAGCAGGCAGCTGATTAATAGTCCCTCATATGCAACCTAATGACACCAAGTCTGCCAGTACGAGACCCTCGTTCAATGAAATAAAGGAAAGAAGTGTATACCTAAGGGCTCGTTTTTCCGTGTTTTGACACAATAATAATGAGACCTAACAGACAGTAATGCCAAGAAATGTACAAGGAAAGTTATTAGAACCAATGGAATGTTAGTAAGAAAAAAGAAAAGTGGATGAAAAAATAACCAGCCGTAATCAGGAATTGAAACTACGACCTTCGAATAACGCGTTCGATGCTCTAACCACTGAGTTACCACAGCGGTCTTCCCTCCATCCACTGTTTTTGGTTTATATGTGAACTTATAAGTATGAGTGTCAGTCAGCGCCATCTATAAGCCAAGCGACGAGTGTGAAAACACTCATTTATGCGCATGTTTGGCGTCACGTAGCACGTGAACTTATTACGAGCAGGCAGCTCATTGATAGTCTCTCATATACAACCTAATGACAACAAGTCTGCCAGTACGAGACCCTCGTTCAGTGAAATAAAGGAAAGATGTGTATACCTAAGGGCTCGTTTTTCCGTGTTTTGATACAATAATAATGAGTCCTAAAAGACAGTAATGCCAAGGAATGTACAGGGAAAGTTATTAAAACCAATGGAATGTTAGTAAGAAAAAAGAAAAGTGGATGAAAAAATAACCAGCCGTGAGCAGGAATTGAAACTACGACCTTCGAATAACGCGTTCAATGCTCCAACCACTGAGCTACCACAACGGCCTTCCCTCCATCCATTTTTTTGGGTTTATTTGTGAATTTAGAAGTATGAGTGTGAGTCAGCGCCATCTATAAGCCAAGCGACGAGTGTGAAAACACTTTTTTATGCGCATGATGGCGTCACGTAGCACGTGAACTTATTACGAGCAGGCAGCTGATTAATAGCCTCTTGTATACAACCTAATGACACCAAGTCTGCCAGTACGAGACCCTCGTTCAATGAGATAAAGGAAAGAAGTGTATACCTAAGGGCTCGTTTTTCAGTGTTTTGACACAATAATAATGAGACCTAACAGACAGTAATGCCAAGGAATGTACAGGGAAAGTTATTAGAACCAATAGAATGTAAATAAGAAGAAAGAAAAGTGGATGAAAAAGTAGCCTTAGCCCTTAGGTATACACTTCTTTCCCTTATTTCTTTGAACGAGGGTCTCGTACTGGCAGACTTGGTGTCATTAGGTCGTATACGAGTGACTATCAATCAGCGGTCCTGATTAATAGGGCAGCTGATAATAGGGCCGCTGTAGTAGCTCAGTGGTTAGAGCATCGAACGCGTTATTCGAAGGTCGTAGGTTCGATTCCTGCTCATGGCTGGTTATTTTTTCATCCACTTTTCTTACTTCCTATTTACATTCCATTGGTTCTAATAGCTTCCCCTGTACATTGCTTGGCATTACTGTCTGTTAGATCTCAATAATATTGTGTCAAAACACGGAAAAACGAGCCCTTAGGTATACACTTCTTTCCCTTACACTCTAAAAAAAGGGAACGAGAATGGAGAAACCGGCTCCGTTCCTCCTTCGGCGCAGCGACTTCCTCCCTTTCGGGCGCTTTACCCGTCTCGCCCTTTCGCGGCAAGGGCCAAAGGAGCAACGTTCCTCCTTCTGCGTTCAAGTTTCTCCTCAATCACGGGGGTCTTGCTCGCGCGCACGCGCACGCCAAGCCTATAGCCGGCCGTGGCCAGTCGCGAGCGATTGCTTTTACCTAAGAATGCTGTAAGCAATGCAGGAGTGACGTTTGCTTTTGTTTTATTAGTGTAGAGTAAAAGTTCCTCTTTTTTTATCGTCAGGCATTCGCACGATGATCCACACACTTCCATGTGCGTCTCGTGTTGTTTCATACTACCAATTTGTCATGAATAAAAGAAGCTATGCTTCCCAAGCAGTCTTGCTTTATCGATTACCTTAGAGTGTAATAAAATATTTAATTTTTTCGGTGTTGACATACTAAGTGAGCCCACGCATTTTTAGTTTCACACGGTACCAACAGCACTCATGAATTTAACGAGGCGCGTAAAAAAGCATCACACTTAATTTTTCAACATTCTGGGAAACCTGATACCACTCTACAGTCCATGCGTGAAAGTACGATCATATACAATTGATAGAGTTATACGTGCCACTACCGCCATATGGATGTTCTTTGCAGTTTACCCCCACTCGAATACGGCCGCCGTGGCGGGAAGTCAAACCTGCGTCCTCCAGCATTGTCACACGACACCCAATAGGGCTATGCTACCACGGCAGGTGAAAGCACAAAGGGAAACAGGCTGTGAGGTTTCACCGAGCGTTTATTCGCCAGACTAGATTACAACCATCAGAAGCATTTTAAACATCATCATAACTAAACTTTTGTAAAAAGTGAACCAATGACTTCTGTAGGTTAAACCAAATTCTTAATCGCATTCGTTTTGAATTGCCCATGCCAGCACTGAGAAGTAGGAAGGAAATATGCACGCGAGCAGTATGCCTTTCTCGTCCATGATTCTCCTTTGTCGTGAGAAACTCAACAGAAATTGCACTTCTAGTAACAGCTGTGCACAGCAAGTAAGTACTACCGCTCACTCACCTTTGCGAAAAGAGTATTCCGAATCCAGAGTAATAACCACCACAGCCACAGCGCCAACAACAAAATTGTGGCACGCACTATGATTGCAAGTTGACACGCGAGGCGAATCGCGAGAGGCATCTGAAGCAGAAAAGTATGCAGGCGCAACATTCTATAAAGTTATAGTAAACTTGCGCACTGCAGCGATAGTTCCTCCACTCAAGTATGAGAGCGGCCGCGACGCCAACAGCCACTGTCATAGCTCACGAAAAAATACTGTCGGATGCGAGGTCATCGCTTATTTCTCTCGCAAGACCCACGTTGTAACGTACGTATACACTGCTAGGACGGTCGTTATTGCATCAAAAATATTGTCATTGAAGGGCTAGTGGTGTACTGTATCCCTGGCTAACGGTCACACTTGTGGTACGCACGTAAAAAGAATATAAGCAAACGTTAAGACGAAACAACTAAACGAGGTCGACGTGACCACAGAACACCTGCCACGACGGAGACAAAGTTTGGTCTGCATGCTGCTCCCTCTCCAAGTAACAAGAAGTAAAAAAACATGACCTCCGAAATGGCTAATGTGCGGCAAGTGTTTGCCCTCTCGGAGGCTTCAAGAAAAAAAATAACTGTGGCAGTGGTCGACAGATGGCGCAGCGTTCGGATTTCCATGGAAATTCTATGCATGGTTTGGGGGTATCCGCCTTTGTGAAAACCTGATAAGCTCTAGTAATTATTCCATTCATTATTGTGCAACCATTGATAAACTCAGGTTTGCCTAAGTATCAGATACAATATATTTACGTGTGCGCATGTTGTGTTATTGATACAAAATGTAAAAAAAAGTGTAAGAAAAGCTACTTGTAACCTGTGCCACTCTGGTCAGTCGAAAGTCATTGCTATATAAGCTTGTGCGCTTTCATAGCAGGGTGTGAATAAACATGTCGAGGTGTGGGCCGCTGATGTGAATGGTTGATTGTGCTCTTGTTGCGTACTTATTAGCGTATATGTCAGTGTACTTGTTGCGTACTGTATGTGTACTATGTGACCATATGTGCATGTGTAGCTATATGAGTTACCTCAGCACATATTAGGCTTCTGGTGTCCGTGAGTAATCCTGAATGGGTTGAAGCGTAAACAATCCCCAACGGAGCCGTGGTAGTGGGTGATGACAACGTACGTCGTGGCAGGCAACTTTTTTTTTACTTACGTTTAGTCCCTCAAGATGGCCCCAGCTACCACCTACTTCATTGCTATGACGCTCGCACACCTCCAGCTACTTATATAACGTTGAACATCTATCTATCTATCAAAGCTGCACTACGGATTCGGAATGGTTTCGCTGCGATTGAGTGCACGGTTTGGAGGCACATCTCGTGACCTGCGGACCCGTAAACGCATGGATGACGCCACTACACTATGTGAATCAGCGAGAAATAAATACAGCAAGCCTAGCATGCACTCTTCAGGTGAGGGCTCTGCAGAATCTGTGTCTTTCAGAGTGAACGTGGCTTCGCTGACCGAACGAAACGTACTTGCTCCGGTGGTCTCTTTCGCGATGTGTTCACCACCACAGGTTCGTCTGCTTGTTTTTATAATCATTTCGTTCAATATCAAGCTCAGCGGGACCGTTTTTTGTAACTTTCAGTGCCATGTACTCCTTACCAGTCGAGAATCGTTGCATTTGCTAAGCCTACTCGCTTCGCCGGGGGGGGGGGGGGGGGGCAGCCATGTTGATTTTCATAAGAAGGAACGTGTTTCTCCGTGGATGAGGGAGCAACGTTTCTCTATTTAAAGACGAACATTGGGGACATCGCCGTTCCTCCCTAAATGGAGAGAACGTCACTCCATCTATTTAAGAGTGTATTTCATTGAACGATGGTCTCGTACTGGCAGACTTGGTGTCATTTGGTTGTATACGAGGGACTATTAATCAGCTGCCCGCTCGTAATAAGTTCACGGGCTACGTGACGCCCAACATGCGCATAAAAGTGTGTTTTCACACTCGTCGCTTGGCTTATAGATGGCGCTGACTGACACTCATACTTCTAAATTCACATATAAACCCCAAAAAGTGGATGGAGGGAAGGCCGCTGTGGTAGCTCAGTAGTTAGAGCATCGAACGCGTTATGCGAAGGTCGTAGGTTCGATTCCTGCTCACGGCTGGTTATTTTTTCATCCACTTTTCTTTCTTCCTATTTACATTCCATTGGTTCTAATAATTTCTCCTGTACATTCCTTGGCATTACTGTCTGTTAGATCTCATTATTATTGTGTCAAAACACGGAAAAACGAGCCCTTAAGTATACACTTCTTTCCCTTATTTCATTGAACGAGGGTCTCTTACTGGCAGACTTGGTGTCATTAGGTTGTATACGAGGGACTATTAATCAGCTGTCCTCTTGTAATAAGTTCACGTGCTACGTGACGCCAAACATGCGCATAAAAGAGTGTTTTACACTCGTCGCTTGGCTTATAGAAGGCGCTGACTGACACTAATACTTCTAAATTCACATATAAACCCATAAAAGTGGATGGAGGGAAGGCCGCTGTGGTAGCTGAGTGGTTAGAGCATCGAACGCGGTATTCAAAGGTCGTAGATTCGATTCCTGCTCATGGCTCGTTATTTTTTCATCCACTTTTCTTTCTTCTTATTTACATTCTATTGCTTCTAATAACTTCCCCTGTACACTTCTCTCAACAGAGTAGGGCAGAGGAAGATGCCCTACTCTGTTAAGATGCTGCCCCTTTCTAATTACGCCATGTCGGTCTTGCTTCTTCCCTTAGATTTTCTGTAGTTATTTAACATTTCTCCTCCTGTTTCGCTGTTTTTTTTCTTTTTTATTTTTGTTTTGACCCCTTCCCTCCTGTCTCGACAGGCTATAAGAAGACACGGAACATTTGTAAATATTATAATGCCTTAAAAAAGACCAGGTTACCGTCGAAACGTCGGCAGAATAAACAGTTGTTATATGAAAGCGCATCTACACTCCTATATATATATATATATATATATATATATATATATATATATATATATATATATATATATATATATATATATATATATAGGAGTGTAGATGCGCTTTCATATAACAACTGTTTATTCTGCCGACGTTTCGACGGTAACCTGGTCTTTTTAAGGCATTATAATATTTACAAATGTTCCGTGTCTTCTTATAGCCTGTCGAGACAGGAGGGAAGGGGTCAAAACAAAAATAAAAAAGAAAAAAAACAGCGAAACAGGAGGAGAAATGTTAAATAACTACAGAAAATCTAAGGGAAGAAGCAAGACCGACATGGCGTAATTAGAAAGGGGCAGCATCTTAACAGAGTAGGGCATCTTCCTCTGCCCTACTCTGTTGAGAGAAGTGTACAGGGGAAGTTATTAGAAGCAATAGAATGTAAATAAGAAGAAAGAAAAGTGGATGAAAAAATAACGAGCCATGAGCAGGAATCGAATCTACGACCTTTGAATACCGCGTTCGATGCTCTAACCACTCAGCTACCACAGCGGCCTTCCCTCCATCCACTTTTATGGGTTTATATGTGAATTTAGAAGTATTAGTGTCAGTCAGCGCCTTCTATAAGCCAAGCGACGAGTGTAAAACACTCTTTTATGCGCATGTTTGGCGTCACGTAGCACGTGAACTTATTACAAGAGGACAGCTGATTAATAGTCCCTCGTATACAACGTGAGCAGGATGCTCACAGTTGGTAATTTTTTCATCCACTTTTCCTTCTTCCTATTTACATTCCATTGGTTTTAATAACTTCCCCTGTACATTCCTTGGCATTACTGTCTGTTATATCTCATTAATATTGTGTTAAAACACGGAAAAACGAGTCCTTAGGTATACACTTCTTTCCCTTATATATATATATATATATATATATATATATATATATATATATATATATATATATATATTGGTTACATTCAAATGCTCTGCTAACCTTCCTAGTTCTCCATTGTTGTATAACCGTGAACAAGCCTCATCACTTATTTTGTACAAACAAAAAGATATAACTTGTCTTTCTAAATACCATCAGCAGCGACACTGTTCACCTGAATTATATTCAACGTGAGTTTTCAGGTGCTTCAACAAGAAGTTGTGCTCTTTCTTGCGTGGGACGTTTAGTGCAAGCATTTCATTCAAGAACTACTGCACACTGCCTCGTATTTAACTGTGGTGTCCAGTGCCAAGCTTGTTTAACTTTTCACATCTTATCAATTAAAAGCAGGATCTGTGCTATAGTCTAAGTGGTGGTTTAGTGCTTACGGTGCTCGACAGCTCACCCGCCGGTCGCAGGCACAGATCTCGGCTGCGGTGGCCACATTTTTTCTAGAAATAAAAATTTTTGAGGTCTGTTTGCTGAGATTTAGGGGCACCTTCGAAAGCCTATCGTATTCAAAATATACGGAGCCGTCCACTGCGACCTCTTTCATCATCAAGTGGTGATTTTGGGGCATTCAACTCAAATAAAAATTAGCATCCGCACCTTCCAGTAAAGACGTTTGCTGCGCGCAACCTACACTGTCCTCGAGTCGCTACAGATGAAGTGCTTACATGCAGAGAAACACAAGTGGATTGCGCTATGTGTGTGCTTAGTTGCTCACTGTGCTCGTGACTAACCATACTATTTACCGACAGAGCAGTAACACTTCGAGTGGGCACGCCTCATACACCGCACGCTTATTTCAAGCCCAGCGGCTACTGCAAGGCTCATTGATTGATTGATATGTGGAATTTAACGTCCCGAAACCACCGTATGATTATGAGAGACACCGTTGTGGAGGGCTGCGGAAATTTCGACCAACTGAGGTTCTTTAACGTGCACCCAAATCTGAGCACACGGGCCTACAACATTTCCGCCTCCGTCAGAGATGCAGCCGCCGTAGCCGGGATTCGAACGCGCCACCTGCGGGTCAGCAGCCGAGTACCTTAGCCTTAGCGGGGCGACTACTGCAAGGCTAGCTTGCGGGTTTTCTAATCGTGGTTATTTCACCAGTGCCAAGCGTGTGCATTCTTACATGAACCTCTGCGGCCCACTATGCCGTAGTCCTACTGCGCACAGCAAATTACAGCTTGGCAGGCTGTTTGGTTCAGTAAATATGCATTGGCGCATAAAGATGAGTTGACCAAACGTCAACGAGCACTTTCATCCCACAAACTCCAAGTGCAATTATTCAATAGAGACGTTATTTCCTCGGAAAATATCTCCACTAAGGCACATTCCACAAGAAACACTCAACTGGTTATTATCATTCTGAATGACGTGGGTGGGTATTTATCAACAGAGGTTCATATGTTCTTTTGTGATGACTCCCAAGTATGAGCAGAAATATTGGAAATAATGCTGTGCCTGTGGCTTATACTCATCTCTTTCTCCCATTCCAGCTGTGATGAATGCG
Source organism: Rhipicephalus annulatus (assembly GCA_013436015.1). Taxonomy (NCBI): domain Eukaryota; kingdom Metazoa; phylum Arthropoda; class Arachnida; order Ixodida; family Ixodidae; genus Rhipicephalus; species Rhipicephalus annulatus. The sequence continues at coordinate 53,059 of WOVY01001833.1, read as the reverse complement.
CACCGCATCGATATCCTGGTTGTGTTGTATGCTTACATTTGATGTTTCATAAATAAACGTTTAAGATGATTGCACCTGAATAACAAAACGTGCATCACATGAAATAAACAATGGTTCAAAAAATTCGGGAAGCGCCTATGGTCCGGGACGGCATCTTCATTCTCTACACCAACCAAAGCTTGTTAGGTTTAGCATTCATTTAACAAAATTTTACGAGTCAGGCAGATAATATTAGGGTGGTTCCACGTAAGGCCAAAAAAAGCATGGCTGGTCGACCTCTTAAATTCCTTTAAAATTTTCACACATTGGTGCCTGATCAGTGAAAAAAAAAAGGTCTGCAACCAATTTTGCTGTAATATTTTTTTTTGGAAGCACAGCTGAATATTGACGAAGAGTTGCAGTGCCATGCTCACCTACTCAGCTGTGTTTTTTAATTTAGGAAATAAGTACAAAAATTATGATAAAACTACGTATCTCACATTCGTTTAGCTAAATATATCCGTACTTGCGCTCACGATTAAGTAAATTTTGATTCTCTGCGTAGTGCATAACTTTAAAAAAAATTTCAAAATTTTAGCTTAAAACTATTTTTTGTCGCTAAGTTTGGAGACCTTTATTTAAAGACAGCCTATGACAAGGCACTAAAAATTCCACAATATTTTTTCAGCATCCTCATTTGTAAAAATACGAAAGCCTATAATAACACTTCTCAACTGAAAATTTAGTCGCGCTAACTACCAGAAGAAAGCATGCGAGAGAAATTTCTGACAATGATTAAAATAAAAAAACCATTTTTGAGATTTTACATGCTTTCACCACTTATTATCTTTCACATCAGCTTCCGCAATCAATAAAAACATATTGCGTTAAGTTATTTGACTTGCAGTTACGGCCCGTTAGAAAATGCCCTTGCGCAAGGGTAGGTAACGGTATATAGAAATTGCTGCCCGCTAAGTTTGGAATTCAGTTTGTTCAAAGGCAAGCAGCACTGAAATAGCTGTCCACTGCACTGAGGATACCAATTTCTAAATAGGTTGGCAACGAGAGCCGGTCACAAGTGCGCGATTAACGAGCAATCAAGGCCCTCATTTTCAGACACGAAAACGGACACGAAAACGAGGCAAAGAGGCCTCGTTTTCGTGTCCGTGGAGGGATAGGTTGCGATACAGCCGGAGATAACTTAGACGCATGGGAATCGGAGCATAGCTATTTCATCTGCCCTCTCCTCGCTTATCACCCACGCGCTGTTAACATTGCAGACGCAGCGGACGTTGCTTGGGCTTTTTGTGTATCCAAAGTAAACGCGACTCTATACGTACTCGTATAATTAAACAAAAACGTCCCGAGCAGACGTGGGCGCGTCTCGACGCACGTGCTTGACAGGTAAACAGAGGTAACCGGCCATAACTGCAGATTCGCTGTTTGTAGCTAAAGTTACTCGACCGCATTCAGCGCCTGAACAAGAAAATCTAAGAGGCATCGACGTGGACCTTTCCGTTCTCTCGGTGATGAAAACTCTTGTCAGCACTCGATTCCCGCACGCAGGTGGCAGCCACTTTAGAAATTGTGCTGCACAAATTGAGCGAAAACCATAAAAGTGGTGCTTCAGAAGACAACAAATGTCAAACTATAGACAACCAGGTGCGCCCACCCATCGCATAAGGCGGCGGCAGCAGACGACTTGTACCGACCATGCGCGCAGACCGCTACTCACACATTATTTGACTCCGATATGCTCGCGATTTTCTTTGGTGCTGTCTGTTTGCTAGAGGCGATGTATATATAGCTCTTAGCAAAATAATTTTGCGGACTAATATTCTAAGTCCAAGAAGCTTATTTAAAAAAACACAACATTATTGCAGAGTGAAGGACTTATACATCACAGCTGAATGCCGCAATGCCTTCATGAACCCCACGCGCACAACAAAATGATCTCTAATCATTCACTACCGTGTTTATCACTGTTAATTTGCATCGGAAAGACATAAAAAACCATTACAATATTTTGACAAAATGAAGGTTTGTACGCGATCACGAATTCTATACAATCTCCAGACCCAGATGTTGTGATCAGTTTTGCACAAAGGGCTTATACGACGGGCCCTCTTCACACCGGAACATGGACAGTGCGTGCTTCCTTGCTCGGTAATCCCGAAATCATGGCCACTCCCGTGACCAAATCATTTCGAAATTAGTGTCCTGAGTGCAGTCGACTGCTGTTCTAGTGCTACTTGCTTTTTAACGAGTGGAAGTGTAGGCCTGTATTCCATACTTAGCGGGCAGGAAGCCTGAACTACTATTGCCTATCCATGCGCAATAGCAATTTTTGACGGGCCGTAACTACAAGAGAAACCATATAATACAACTTCTTTTATTGATTGCGAAAGATGATGTGCAGGAGAATAAGTGGTGAAGGCATCAAAACTATCAAAGATGGATTTTTTTCAATTGTCACCAGAATACTCTTTTCTGGAAGTTAGCGCAAATCCACCTTTTTTTAATGTGTTAATATTATAAGCTTTGTTTTATAAATAAGCAAGCTGAGAAAAAAATAAGAAATTGTTACCGCTCTGTCACCGGCCAGTTTTGAAACAAAAGCCGGCAAATTAGAAAATACCTTGTTTTAGTTCACGTTTTAGAATTTTTATAGAAACATTTACAACACGCAGAGATTGAACATATAATAGAAAATAAGCGCAAGTACATCTATATTTAGCTTGATTGAAAATTTAGGCAAGTAGCTTTAGTAGATTTTGTGTAATTCATCGCCGAATTCGAAAAAAAGAAGAGCAAGTGAGCGTGGCACTCCACCTCTTCGGTCAATATATATTTACTGTGCATCGAAAATAATTTTTATAGCCAAATTAATTGCAGATTTATTTTTTCCATTCATCATGCGACTGTATGGAAAGACATTTAAGAGGTTGACTATTCATGCTTTGTTCAATCTTACTCTATATTTTGGGGGGATTTACGTCCAAAACCATGACACGAGGGTGTGGGATGCTGTAGTAAGCTCTAGAATTTTGGACCCTCCGGTGCTCTATTGACAACGCACAGTACACGGGCCCTAGCAATTCACTTCCATAGAAATGCATGGGCCGGGATCGAATCCTGAATCTTTAGCGCACTCACACAAAAACACAGACGAAAGACACACTGGGACTAGCGCAGATCCCTGTTTCCTTTTGGCCTGTGTCCTCATTTGTGTGCGCTAAAAATTCTGTATGCAGCAAAACCAACTAGCCCATAATTCCGTAATAATGAAGATCGAATCCACTCCTTTCCGGTGGGCAGCATAGCACCATAATCACCGAGGCGAAGGGAGAAAGATATTACTCCAGACATAAAGATATTACTCTTTATATCATTTCCTTTTTCTGCAATGTAGACAAGCTGTGTTTCACAGCGCTCGCCACATTATTTCATTTTCCCTAGTGATGGCAGGCATGGTGATGACCAGGCAGTTGGCATAACAGTCTGGTCATGAATGAAGCCATCATGCTTCGCGTTCTTCAGAGTGCAGCGCGACAGCTATAAACTTTAGGGGTCACCTTATGCTTCTTGAAAAACAAATGAACATAGTACAAATTAGAACGGCTGTATGCACTGGCTCAATAGTTTGTTTTTCACGCTGAAACAATGTTTTATGGTTTCTACAATTAAAAATTCTGCGCATAAACTGTTACCTTGACTTTATGCTTCAAATGTCTTTTCGGATGCGTATTATTGAAATAGGCCCCATTAGTTGAAAAAAATTACATATCAAAACTAATTGAAAAGTACATGTCTTGGTATTTCTTGGGATATATTCTTGATAAGAGATTTTTTTCTGCAAAATCGCGTACAAATAATGCTTTGCGCGGTCCTGTTAACTATACCTTGGGAAATATCAAAACTGAGTGCAGTTTCGCTACATCAACTTAATTTTTGTCTGGTAAGCAAAAAGCCGGCGTATCCTACACTGCACATGCGATTGTGGCATGAGTTGTCTATTCTGCTGCGAACGAGAATTTACGGGAGTGTGTATCGAAATGCATATGACGTATAGAAAAGCAAATGTGAGTGTGGCGATTATTCAGATAGATTAGTCGCGATCCCGATCGTAAAACAAGCATAGCGGAAACAAACGCTGTCCGGAGTTTCTTCGAGGTTTTAGATAAGTAAGCTATATACATCCTGACATCAAGAAACAACGGAAGCAGTGCACAGTAGTTTATTAATACGCAAGCCACCTTTTGTATCGGAGAAGTAATAAGTAAAAGGGAAAAGAAATAATGTTGGCATGTTCGTGATGTTTCTAATATCGAAGAATTAGCGCCAGCTGTCTCTAAATAAGAAGTTATTCTAAATGGGTGCTTGCATATACAATCGGTTTATTCGATAGCAATCCTTTTCTAAGGTTTGATTGGTCGAGAATGGGTGACACAGTTAGCATTTGGACTGAGAAATTTGGCGTAGCGTGGCACAGACTTTCCTACACTCTCGTCATAGAAGGCATGTGCTTTTACCCAGTTCTGCGTGCTGCTGTACAGCAGCTCGCTGTCTCACTCCCCACGGTAACGCAGAACGTTGAGTCAACGTTGTTTGAATGTAACGAATTTGAGGTCATGTTAGACTGTAAAATATAACATTGCACCGACGTTAATAGTATTACCTTGCCATAACACAATTTTTAATGCTGCAACAACAGTCAAACATTGACGTTGTCCTAACGTGTTGTTTTTTACGAGGCAACAACAATCAAATTATTTTGTTGCCTTAACGTGATGACATTATTGTGGCAACAACAATCAAATAATCACATTGCATTAATGTTGTATAGAGACATCAAGCTCATGTTTAACAGCGAACGTAGAGACAACATGGAGAACATAATCGCTGAAACATCCAATAACAGACATGGCAACTTTTTAAACTTCGTGTACTCATTTTAATAATGGCTGACAATGGCTGCTAGTTAGTGTGGTTGAGTAAGAAATAGAAAAAGCATAAACAATAGAGACAACTGTTTAGCCTATGTTATTCACACACTAATGTTTCTATGATTCTAATTTCTGTATACGGCTCCACTCTGTTTTTATTTATTTGTTTGACAATACACGATTGCCGTAGTGAAGGAGACAAAAACACCACCATGAGTCACCTGACTGGGTCTTTATAGCTGCGCACCGTACGTTCTTCACACAGAGTGACTGCATTTCCAAAAAAAAGGAAGAAACACAAGAACACAACCACATGGTGGAGACCATTGCGTTGCCTTCTTACGTCTGTATCTAGATCCACTAAACACAGTGAGTTCATATGTGAAAAACATATGTGCAAGTGCAAGCCATTTAGGACCCATAATTTTCAGGCAGCAAAACAAAAAGCCAGGCTTCATCTTAACATGTATGCATGCAGACTTGAAGAACAAATTACCTTTATGTTTCAATTATTACTGTGTGGTTGTAAAAATAGCCTGGGAACCATTACATTATGAAGTGAGCAAGCAGTAGTTAAATCAAACTGCGCCTCCATTTGATGCATAACCATAATCATGTTTTAAAGAGTGCTTTCAGATTAAACACACAAGAAACAGATCTACTTAAACGGGTCCTACATGCTTGCATGATACAAAACAACAGCCACAACAAAACCAATGATCGGCAAGAATGACGGAAGTGAAACTAATATGAACCATGGAGCTAGAAAAACAGCTGTTTCACAGAGCCCTTACTCTGGGGGAACATAAAAAGCAACGCAGTGATTTGAGAAAAAGATGCAAACAGGAAAATTAGTAAGTGTATGTAGTATTAAAGTAAAATCATGGTCGAAAGAGAGAGAGATAAGGTATGAAGAAAGGTAGGGAGGTTCACCGAAAAGCAAGTATACGGTCTGCTACCCTGAACTTGAGAAGGGAGACAGAAAGGTATGAAAAATGGAATGAGAGAGAAAAAGAAAGCGCGGGGAAGCGAAAACACACACACTAGAATGTCACAAACGTTCGATGAGGTGGATCGATCGCAGAAATTTTAGAAGGACGGTCAAAGTCGCATTAAATGTATAGACATGCTGACCTTTCTGTTAAAAAAGAGTGCCAATTCTGGTTTGAAACAGCTTTGACAAATGTTAGCAGTACTCGAGTATCTGGTAGTGTCTGTGACTGATGAAAATGCAATAGAGCAGCTATTGCACGTGCACTGTTCTTAGAGCTTAGTTTGAAACTTTTATTGTCATGAAAGCATTTCTTGTATTCCTAATAACAGCGTGTAAGTAAACATCGGCCAAAAGTTAGACAATCGTAAAAAAGTGTGTTATTCTGTCACTGCCAAATCTATCATTCACGGCACACACAGCAAACACTAGGCCTGCAAAACACACTGTCTGCAAGCAAATATAAAAATCAAATTGCACCACGATGAAATGCACATTAATACAGAAGGACGACCACTCACAACAAACACAGTAGACACCATCACAAAAAACACGCCTGCTGAAGACACTGTGTTCTTGTTAAGTATATCTAAACCACAAATTGCAGTATCGTGAAAGGGCACAGTAATCTGCAAACAATATCACCCACAGCAAACCTGGGAGACGCCAGCAAGGAGATGTCAAGCCTGCACAACACACTATGCAGCATACAAATAACACCAGACCACTGTAGTCCTCTTGCCATTTGTCCAAGGCCTCGCTTCAGCTTCGCTAAGACTGTAAAGCTTATGTCAGCTTGAACAAATGCACCTACCGATTTCGATTCCCTTGCTCGAGTAGCTCAAGCGAAAAGACAAAAAATTGAGGCAAAGTTGCTAATGCGATGCCATTCTTTCTTCACATGGCTTCACGCAGCTTTCTATGTGGTAGATGTAGAAGTAGCACCAAGGTTTAGCAGCTGTATGGGCGACTGATACATTTGGTCAACTGCAGTGTTTTTATAGTTGGTCACAAGACAAACGCTGAGGCATATGTCACAGGTGTGCTCCTCTCTCCTTAACGTGCTACCGTGTACATCAATGCTGTAAGTTCTGGTTGTTACTGCTACCACAACACCATCTTTTTTCTATGGGATTCGAGGCGTGAATGGCTGCAGTCCTAATGGAGTCTTCTTTCTTCAGTAAAGAAAGCTTTGTGCTTTCTCTCTGTGGTAGTTTTTTAATATTTCTATTTTTCTCCCCTAACTGTGCTATTGCAGGGTAAGTTTTTTAAGCAGCATGTTTGTTGTCGACAGAGTAGGTATGATAACCTGTCATTAATTAGGCGAGCTACCCTTTCTGTTCCAGGGTGATGTACACGCATAAGTAGCACTACTTTTATGCAGCTGTCTGGGCAACTAATACATTTGGTCAACTGCAGTGTTTTTCTATTTGGTCACAACACAACGAAGCCTTAGCTGCATTTATCAAACTGTCAACTATTAAATTAGACTGAGGCTGATTTGGGCTAGACGTCATGTGCGAGCTGTCACTGCTTGGTGAACTTGGTGAGCTCTGTACATGACGATTGTGGACTGTTGTCGCTAGTTCACGCAAATGGTGATTCATACCTGGGGAGGTCTGTTCTCTGATCATCTTGTCATGCTGCTGCTTATTGTTAAATTAATGCACGTCGAGGATTGAGGCAGTGGGGGAAGAGCCGAGACGTTTAGCTTGTCGATTTAAGCAGGTAATGGTGCAGTGGGTATACCATTTGTTGCGTGTCGGCGTAGAGTGTGCACGAAGTGTTAATATCTGGTATCGGAAGTCGCCTTAGTGGGAGGACCGACGTCCAAACTGTTGTAGATAAGGGCAACGGGTGCGCCGGCTATGGAAAGCTGGAAGATCACCATCCTATTTATAGACGCAGTTTCTTGAGTTGCAACGGTGAAATAAAGCTGAAATCGCTGTATGAACAGCATGCAATTCACCCACAAATCGCCGATCATGCATATACGCGCTCAGATATCTCAGCTGTGGGCGTTATTTTGTGTAGGAAGATCCGCATCAAGTGAGCTTACGATGATGCTTAGCTGTTGCGCGGAGGTACTCTGCTTTTTTCACTTGAGGTTGTCGTTATTGGTCGCCCTTAAACGACTCCTCACGCTTGACTAGGCCGCCCTAACTTGAGACGTTTGACCGAGAATGCAGAGGGAAAACACACGAAAATAAGATGCTCCATGCTACTGTGTTAAGATGACGATGACAATAATAATGAGTCAAAATCTAAATTGCACAAGTTTCGATTTCAACTTCATTTTTAAAGTGGTTTTGTAACTTACAACGTTACATACTTCTGCCTGTGATGAGTGCGGCATTGTTTCCTTCCTTTCATCTGATCGATGAATCTGCGTAGGTCAGAAAGTTTCGGGTGCCATAAACACTGCTTCAACTCCAGCACTTTCTCCCTATTTTTAAGTAGAGTTTGTGAGAAACACTGTGCATGCTTATTGCTACAGCCGTCTTCTTATACATAGCAAACTTGAGCAGCCTCATCTCAAGCTAGGGTGGCAAGCTGTCAAAAATCTATTTCTTTATTCCTACAATGTAACAGACGGGTCGCTCTTACGAGTTGTTGCTCTCTGTTTTATACGGTACGCTTTCACCAACTCCCACGCACTGTGATACTTTCTTCTGCCTGAAAACTCTTCTCAAAACGCAGGTCACACTTTCAAATGCACCAAGATTTGGCGCACTCTCTTTGGCTCCTTCAATCAGAGAGTGCCGGCAACGTGTTTTCTATGCGCGACTTGCCACGGGAAAAAGGAATTTATACACAATGCTTTTGGCCCATCCCCGTACAACACGCCATGCTTTTGTCCCCATCCCTGTCGACTTGCCTCTTGCCGAATTGTTGGCATGGCGTACGGGAGTTGTCCAGAAGGCATGGTGTATGAGGTGTGAAGAGTGTTCAATAAAATTAAATAGTTATAAGCCAGTTGTCCTGCACTTACCAAATAAGAAACATTGTTTTATATATATGTATCACTGTACCAACTGTCTCTTGGCTGAGGTTGACGAATATAAATACTTAAGCGTCACAGTTACAAACTACTCAACATGGTCAAGTCGCATTCATGAAACATGCTCATCTGCTTCTTGAAAGCTTGGTTTGGAGAGGCGCAAATTAAAACAGCACCCTCAGAAATAAAACTGTTGGCCTACAATGCTTTTATAAGACAGAAGTTGGACTATGGTAGTGTTGTTTGGGACCACATTTAAAAAAACGATATTAGGAAAATTTACATGTTGCAGCATAAGGCAGTTCGCTTCATCTTTAATGCTTACCACAGAAATGAGTCACGAACAGCGATCATGACCACTAATAATATGCCCACTTTACAATACCGAAAGGCAGTTGCCCAGCTGAAATATCTAAACTCGTTTTGTTTTCTAAACTTAGCATTCGTCCAGAAACGTACATAGGAAATTGACTTTCAGAACCAACTAGACATACACATTCTTACACTCTTGAGTGTTACTTAACACGTACAAATCTCTTCAAGAATTATTTTTTCCTCGGGCTATCATTAGCGGAAAAAGTTACCTTTTAAAGCTTTCTGTCATAATGAATATCTGGACATTGATGACCATGTATCTTTCTTTTCATAACCATACAACACAAGCTCTAAACTGTCTCACAGTGCACATGATTTACAGTCTGTAGTTGCGATTTAGATTATCTTACTGTCATTTTATTATATTTATCTCAAACTCAAACTCAAACTCAAACTCTAACTATTTCTTCTGCGTTCAACTGTTTTACCGTGTTTTATTGCTTGAAATTTTTTTCGTAATATAGTTCACCCCTCCCTACTTGTTCTTTCGACTGTAGTATACTGTGCGTAAAAAATAAAGTACCATACTGCATGTGAGTTGACGAAAGCGTACCATACAAAAAACAAAAGAAACAAGTTGTATCAGCGATACCTTTGTAACAGTTTAAGTATCGAAAAGGAGATTGTTTGAACACTGGATATCCTAGGTTGCGACGAGAGTGTGCGCATGTGTTGTGGCTGTATTCCTGGGTAAACGCCCAGACCAATTCAGCTGAAAGTGCCACTTGTCCTGTAATTGTGTTTCTCCTTTCGTGTGTGTTCGGATTCATGGCTAAATTATGTCTTCAGGTACCAACAAGGCAAACAATCAGTCTTGCTAAAACAAATTTGACATTTCAAAAGGTAATAATAATAGGAAGGGTTTAGCGATCCAAAACCAGGACACGATTGTGAGCGATTCTGTAGTGGGGAGCTCTAGAAATTTCGACCACCCTGGCTACTTTACCGCGTGCTTGAAATGAAGTACGTGGGCCTGGAATATTTTCGCCTCCACCGAAAGTGCAGCCGCCGCGGCCGGAATCAGATTTCAGCATCTGGGATTTGACAGCAGTTAGATCACAATCGGGAAGGAAATGCAGGCGTATCTTCTTCCCCATTCGCCATTGCTAGAGAAGAGCCATACTGGTGACCTGGGATCTTTGAGGCAAACGCTCATAATATAGCTTGAGGCGAGGAGAGGGAGAGAGTAAGAATTTATTATAAAACAGAGAGGTCAGCCTGAGCTAGTTCGCTCTAGCCTGCTACTCTAACAGAAGATAAGGGAAAGGGGAAGGAAAGAGGAATAAAATGTGATTATGGGGACAAGAAGAGGTGGTGCGTATGTACAGTAGCCACTTAGCATAGTACCCTACAGTCTAGTTTCTAGTCCAGTGCTTTTTATAAAGTATAGAACAGCCTTTGTAGCAGTTTTTGACACTGTTTGGTCGTCCATTGCTGACAATATGTGGCTTTCACTTAATTATGTTAGTCCGATGCTTGCCAACGTTGCCGTCCGAATTTTTTTTTTGCGCCCCGTATAATGCACAGTCACAAATTATGTGAGCTATCGTTTCGCACATTTGGCAGTGTTCACAATTCGGGCTGTCCGCACGGCCGATTAGGTGGGTGTATTGGCGAGTGAAGGTGACGCTCAGGCGAATTTGGTGCTGTATATGAGCATGTCTTCGGCTGATTTTATCTGGAAGATGAAAAGTCGTACCGGGATCTGTTTCCCGCAGGCGCTTGTTCCGTTGATCTGGTAGCGACCAGTAAGTGGCAGCGCATTCTCGCATAAGTTTTCTCAACAATGTGTTGACGTCACTTCGCGAATAGGGTACTTTGACGTATATAGGAGCGTTGGATTTTGCCGCTCTTGCTTCGCTATCGGCTGTTTCGTTGCCAACCAAGCCACAGTGTCCAGGAACCCATTGGAGTGTAATCAAGTGACCGCTCCTGTGTGTTAGGTAAAATGCTTGGACGATTCCTAGCGCTCACTCGTAAAATTGGCCTCTTCTTGAGCAAGAATAGATAGCTTGAAGCGCTGATTTTGCATCAGACAGAATCGTCCGATTACGCGGTGCTTGGTCGTTCACAAATTTTATGGCTTCTAGTATAGCAACAAGTTCTGCAGCTGTCGAAGAAGACCTATGATCTAATTTGTACTGTTGGGAAATACCGAGTTGAGGGATCACGAAGGCTGTAGCTGAGGCGGGTGAAGTTACGGATCCATCGGTGTAAATGTGCACAGAGTCACTGTATCGGTCATCCAAATGTGCCAAGGTGAGTTGCTTGAAGGCAATATAAGCAACACGCGACTTATACGAAATTCCACGCATCTGAAGGCACACCAGTGGTTTAGTCAATGTCTATGGAGGCACTGCAGGGATTACGGCAGGTGCAAAGTCTGAAGGGATCATGTGCCTAGGCGTATTGAGGCATCGCGAATAGGTACAGCCTGGTCGTTAAGGCGAGGAACATGTACGGTGACTCGTCCACACCGGTAAATGTCATCCGATCGAGAAACTGGCTCGAAAAATATATACCTGGAGCGGGTTACGCCATAAAGATGTAAGGTTCTTCGTACCTTAGAACAAACTTTGAAGGTAGTCTCAGTGTTCGATATGGGACAAGTAGTCATACAAGAGAGCCTGGGACACAGCTAGTCTTGGAAGGGAGATGCTGCGGTTTTATTTCAGTCGTTGCTGCTCTTGAGATGTAAACGTGCGGGCGAGCTGGCGGCGCCTTCCGGCATGCGGATGAGCTTCGGAGACAAAGGGGCACTTGGAAGCATCAGAAAGGTTAGTATGTATAGTGTGAATCAGAATCAGAATCAAATTTTATTGTTACTATGAAGTAAAGTCATTACAGACAGTATACAGAAAGAGGTCCCGTAGTCGGAGACTGAATTGGGACCTCCTGTACATGATGAACATAAAAACAAATAAAACATAGCTTCGACAGGAAGGGAAAAATTACAATAATCATAATGATATGAGTGGTCAAGCACATTTCATAATATATGTGTGGATAGTATTTGAAGGCTCCCGTTCATGAAGGAGAAAAAAAGTAGAAAATTCATGGTCGTTTGTATTGCGGTGTTCTACGTAAATATTATGCGTGGGAGAAACACGGCCCCATACATGGTCAGATGCGACGCACATCGACAACGTATTACCCAGACTGTGACTAAACCATTCCATGAGCCCATTAGCCTGTGGGTTGACAACCTCGAAGAGTAAAACGTGGCATGTACGAAATTCTAGAGGTGCGCCATGTCGGAAGGTGAAATTAGGTAAACTGAAAGAGGCGAGATCTCGAGTGTTAGCACTCAAAAAAGCAGAAGTTTCGATGAAGTGGGTTATGTGGTCGACAGCAACTATAACCCACGGATTGATCACCATCTAGGCACACGGGAGGGGGCCGTAGAGGTTGACTCCAACGTGATCAAATGGCTTGGAAATGCATAAAAACTTCTCCAATGCACTAGTTGAACGTAAATATGTTTGCATGCGTCTTTAGAAGTCAGGACAGGGACTTTAGAACGAAATTGTATGTGACGCTCCAGAATTAACGATGGCGAAGGCGTTCGTACGTCTTAAACAACCAGGTGTGGCAACGTTCAGGATCGTCGCGAAGAGAGGTGCATTATTGGGATCACAAGCTTTGTGGAATAACCAGCAGCCATCTGTGGCCATCGGCATCGTACTTGCGGTGATGAAGCAGTTGGTCGCTGATGATGAAATGTAAAGCGAGGCGTCGGAGGGATCGAGAGACAGGAGTGGTGGGTATTCCAGATATATCATCAAGAAGGAAATCACGCTTCTCGATGTTGTCCGCTGACAATGTAGTCAACATCGACAGAGAAAAAAGAATGGACACAAGGGGTGCCGTGTATTATTGGTTGCGGAGGTAAAACTAAGCGGTAGAGGGTGTCAGAGTGCTTCCGCTCGCACCACTATATGGAGCAAATATTGTGTTTCTGGAAATGAAGTGACCACCTCAAATGCGGCCAGAAAGGTCTTTCAACGTGGCGAGCGGGAACAGCGCGTGGTCGTCAGTTACTAAATCGAATGGGTGGCCGTATAAGTATGGCTGTAACTTTCCAAGTGCAAGCACCAGAGCCAAACACTCTTTTCCAATCACGTTGCATCCAGTTTTGGCGTCCTTAATTGTGCGCCTTGCGTAGGCTACGACGTATTCTGGGTATCCGGGCTTTCACTGAGGGAGCACAGAACCCAGCCCAACTTAGCTCGCGTCTGTGTGCACTTCTGTAGGAGCCGTCGGATAGAAGTTGCGCAAAATATGGACGAGAACCGGTGCATTCAGCGTGGTATGGCCGATGTCAAGTTGCGCAGAATAAGTGGGGAGGTGAGCAGGCGGGACAGTGTAGAGGAACCGACGTCACATATAAGAAATCAAGAGGAAAACTTGACGGCCCCAAGAAGAAGCTGGATTAACGGTGACATAATGAATGCGAAGTTTTGAACGTTTTGCCGGAAATGCGAACATATGTACAGGCTTCTAAAACTTCAAAGTGGGCGTCGGCTTCGGAAATTCTGCGACTGCACAAAGATTCGCAAAGTGAGCTAGTACGCCATCTTTCGACATCATGTGACCTAAGATGATGAGCTACCGTGCAGCGAAGTGGCACTTCTTGAGGTTAGGCTGAAGGCGAGCTCTGCTCAGGCAAATGAAAAAAGGAAAATTAATTGCATAATTTTAGCGATCTGAACAGCAACTCCGAACTTCGGAGTAGCGGATGGTCAAGCGGATGTACCGTGATACTTAAGTATTCTAAAAAAAAACTAATCTGGCTGCCATTTGGCTCTCCCCATAGGAAGAAAAGGTTTTTGCTGGACTTCAAACTTGGGAGCCTAGAATTTTTACAACTCCTACCACACCACACAGAGGTACAAGTTATTGCATAAAAAATCATCATGCAAAAAATCACAATATTGTTCAGGCAACAGAGGCATATAGACCACTTTGAATTAGGTTGCGTGTTATCTAAAGGCGTAAAAGCATCGCAGGCGCGTTCCATAGGTCAACGGGAATGACTTTAAATTTATATAGCCCGTACGGTGTAACAATTACAGTTTTCTGGCGATCGGCTTCAGTCATTGCGATTTGACAGCAGCCAGATCGCAAGCCTAGTGATCAGATGAATACTTAGTAAACTACACAAGTCAGAAAACGTCGAAATCGTAAAAAGCAGAGCAGAATAAACAGAGACATAAACTGAGGCAGACAGCTGAGGGAAGAATTCTGCTCCTTGAAGACTGTAAGTCGCGTCTTCAATTCGGGGCAAAGCATAGACGTCCTTGCGCATTACTTGGCTGAATTACAGTGGTAGTCCACTGAAAACCAAATATATCTCTCTTTCTTACGCACCAGAATGATGGGAGGCGCTTAGACACTTTGAGATGGTCGAATAACATCTATACAAACCATACTATTGAATTGGTGGTTACTTGCACGGCGCTCTTCGGAGGAAACGCGGTGTGGTCGTTGACACCCCGGCTGGTGTATACTGGGGTCCAAGTAACGTTGCACTTGCGACGCACTGCCCAATTGAGCTTGTGAATCATTGAAAGAGTTCCGAAACTCGAGCAGAAGGAGCAGTAGGTCGGCATGCTCCAAAGGACTGAGCGTATCGTCAGTTCGGCTGGAAAACATAAGACTCAACGACTCCCCGAGTGCCGGCAGGGCATTTCGTTAGTAGGAAGAGTCATCTATTTTCATCGCATTGCTGAGAAGTTCAGGGGACGAACTGCAATTTATGATGACGGAATTAGACAAGGAGAGCAGAAAGGTAAGTCCTTGAATTCGCCTGCCGAGAATGAAAGTAATGTACAACAACATCAGAAGACAACAGCGCTTCAGGATAGGTAGCAGTGCACATGAAGTTGTAAACGTTTACGTCTACGAAGGTCAGGTAGTAACCGCGAAGACAAACCATGAGATTTATTTAACTAAAAGAATAAGAATGGGATGGAGCACATTCGGCAAGCATTCCAAAATTATGACTGGTAGACTGTCGCTATCCTTCAAGAGGAATATACAGGCTGCCCTAGCTATCTGTAGCCACCCTATCGGAAAAATTGCCATGGTGGATACTGGAAAACATGGTGGGCGTAGTGGAAATAATAGTGGGCATGGTGGAAATAATAGTGGGCATTGTGGAAATTATGATGGCTATGGTGGGACGTAGTGGAAAATATGGTGGTTATGCCGGGGCATACTGGGTGGTATGGTGTACAGATGATGGGTGAAGTGGAAATGATGGTGGAAAGCAGAGGCTAGATAGTGGCCAATAATGGGACACTCTGCCCACCATTGCGATAATGCTGGGTAGCCCTAAGCATATGGTGGGTGGTGCTTATTATGGTGGGCTACATGGTGTACCAAGTTGAGAAACTCTTCCCACCATTGCGATAATGCTGGGTAGCCCTAAGCATATGGTGGGTGGTGCTTATTATGGTGGGCTACATGGTGTACCAAGTTGAGAAACTCTTCCCACCATTGCGATAATGCTGGGAAGCACTAAGCAGATGATGGGTGCTGCTTGTTATGGTGGGCCACATGGTGTACCAAGCTGAGAAGCTCTGCCCACCATTGCGATAATGCTGGGAAGCAGTAAGCAGATGATGGGTGTGCTTATAATGGCGGGCAACTTATATAGTGTACCAATCTGGGATCAGTACACTACATGTTCTACCACCATGATTTCCATCAAAGTTAGGCCTACCGACCGAGCCCGTACAATTGTGTTATCCGTGCTTCCGGGTTTCAGAATACACGATTTCGACGATTAAGTATGACAATACAGCGCAGCCATGGCATCAATTAACCTAAATGAAGCATTTTTCATTGTGTATGGTGTCCGCTCAAGAAGCAACAAGCATCGATGCGATGCGATTAAAGCACTCCCAGAGAACGTAATTGTCTTCTCACCGACAGCCGCCGGTCGCACTCTCCGGCACTTCTCTAGCTTTTGTACGAGAACTCAGACGTGGCAATTGGTATGCTTGGTGAACCAACATGAAGCGTAATGTTTCCGGCACACTGCATTCGTTTTGGCTAAGCCGTTATGAAGTTGCTTTAGCGAAAAAGCTACAGCATTGCGCTGGCGCGACCGCCCTATACATTGCGCGAAAAGCATCCCAATACTCAATCAAATAAATTAGGCGGTCGTATCTATGGAATGAGCCTAGAGGCGTCATAAAGCGTGAGCAGATGTCACCCTTTAGAATGAGCGCGAAACGGATATTAAACTTGGCAGACCCCGCCGGTAAACGGTTGCTGCTCCTCAGTTCACTTGGTTTTTTTCTTGAAGTTGTGAATTGTAAAAAAAAATAGCACTAGTGCCGTTAACATAGTGGCAATCGTTACAGGCCGCAGTTGCTTGTGTTTAATAAATGTGCAATTTTTAGTAGAAGGTGTAGATCTTGTCTACGTTGTGTACACAACAAACATAACTTAAGTTGAACCGTAAGTTTGTATGCCAACTAAGTATTTAACACCCGTACAACATTATGTTGGTGTGGCGCAGTGGTTAGCGTCTTCGAATGGGAATCCGCAGGTTGCACGTTCGATCCTCCGTGGCGCCTTGTGTTTTTTTCGTTTTTACGGGACGGGTGTTTTTTATACTGTTTTTATAGAATTCTTTTTTATTTTTTGTGGCAGCTCGTCACGGTGATTATGACGTCATTTCGCGCTCAAGTGTTGCCGGCACTGCAGCACCCACCATACCCACCATGCGCCATGGTGGGCGTTTCCCACCATTCACCCACTACACTAATCCACTATAATGGTGGGTGGTGGTTTCCACCATGCCCACCATTCGTTTTTTTTCCGATAGGGCAGAGTATAAAATATGCCGACAAACGCCATTTCCATGTGACCAAATACATGCTGCTGACCATTGCCTAGAGTTAGACTATTTTTGTGTTCTTAAATATTATTTTTATATCTATTTAGTTACTTAACTTTTGAAGAAACGAAGATGGATAAAAACCTTCAATGAGAAAGTTCTAGAACGCTGTGCAAAACGCCCGATTAGACAGTTTCGAACATTGTATCTGTTGACTACCAGTGTTTTTTGCTAACTACAAATAACCACGAAATACAAAAAAGTCACAGCTTTGCCGGAAAGGCGCAGCAATGAACGTGATAGCAAGAACTTTAAAGGTCGCGCGCAGAACAAAAAGCAGATCAAAACATTCCGCGCGTTTCTCACACACAAATGGAGCACAAAACGTACTCACAGGTATACAGATGCATGCGACTAGGCGTCTCATTTGCTACTTCGCAGGGTCTGAAAGGCACGCGCTTTTTGCGAACGTAGACTCCTATGATTGCAGTGACCTTAGTCGTCCGTTAACTACTGCAGAATCGTTCCAAGTACCTTCCCCTCCTTGCCCCCGCGAAATAAGGGCGCGTAAGGGAGCGTCACTCCTCTTCTCTAAGCTGGGCAAAGTACGCGTAGGAGACTAGAGCGGGCGCCGCCGCGTGATGCGGCGACGCGCGCTCATGGTGCCGTCTTGCTGGTAATGCCGAAAACACAATACCCCCCCCCCCCGCCCCCTAAGATGCTCGTGAGGAACGGCAAGTGGTAGATATAAGTAGCTTGCCGTTTGCACGGTGAAGGATGTGCTCCGGGGTGGCTCAGTGACTAACGCCTCGCTTTCACGACGCAGGGGTCCCACGTTTGATTCCGCGCGCCGGAGTGTTTGTTGGTGTTTTCTTTCTTTGTAGCGTTTTCACATATAAGGATGAGTATACATATATGGTGCACGATATAGACGCCGACGGGCAAAATCCAGCCGGGAGTGTCCATAGAATTGCTATCGCAATAAATATACCACGTGACAAGCCCACAGGTGAGCCAACGTGCTATGATTCTTGTGCTCTCCAACGTATCACGGGCGAACTATACGTTTGCCTTGCACTGGTGCATGACAGTTATTAGCAGTCACAGCGCTTATCGCTTCTGTGAACCATAGCAAAACGTTTTCCTCTGAAAGCCACCACTATTGTAGCGGCCCAGTCGAGACAACAGAATCAGGCAAATGCTATGGTCGTTCGTACGCGAAAAGTTAGGGAGCACTAGAGTCATGGCATGTACTGGCGCGCGAGCGAATTTGTCGCGTGGTATGTTTTGTATTTCGTGAGAATTCGTATAAGCAGAAAACTCTTATAGTTCACAGATATATAAAGATTAAAATTGTCTATTCAAACGTTTTCTGAACTGCTCTACAACTTTCTCATTGAAATTTTTCATCCATCTTCGTTCCTTAAAAATTTAAATATATAAACTGATCAAATCAAAATATTTTAGAACAGAAATATAGTTCTAATAACTACAGCCAACAATCAGCAACATGCTTTTGGTCACGTCACAATTGCGTGTGTTGGCGTATTTTTAAACTTTGGCTAAAGATAGCCGGGGCACCCTTTAAATAACAGCTGCACCTTGCCGGTGTTTACTTACGGAGCAGAAACCTGGAAGCTTATAAAGAGTGTTCATTTTACATTGAAGGTGATGCAGCGAGTGATTGACAGAAGAATGGGAGGTGCAACCTAAGGAGACGAGGGAGCAGAGTGGGGCAGGGAACAAACTCGGGTTAAGGATATCATATTTGAAAGTAAAACAAAAATAATGGACATGGGCCAGGCACGTAGCGCGTAAGCAGGCTAACCACTGCTCATTAAAAGTAACGAGCTGGATTACCAGAGGAGGCAAGTGGTTTAGGAGGACACAGAAAGTTAGGTGGGCAGATGAGATTAGCAACTTCGCAAGTATAAAGTGGCAGCAGCAAGCAAATGCCCGAATAGACTGGTGGAATATGGAAGAGGCCTTTGTCCTGCAGTGCGAGTATACCGAGGCTGATGATTATGAATAGTAATCTCAGAAAACCAGTTTATAGGCAAAGGCCTACTTTGTTCCTTGCGTTTCTATCGTGCCAAAGGCACATATGAGTACGAATTAGTGGTCAGGAACGACATTCAGTATTTTTTGTGTTGCCTATAAATGCCTAATTTTGGCGTTCTTGCCTAAATGTGTTCAAGTGCCTGTAAATGCATATTTTATATATTGATACCATAATGAAGCTTGTTTAAGGTGAGATACCAAATTAAACTTCAATTCCTGATCATTGTTCACGTTATCGGGCATTCTTTACCTATGCGAACACTATGGCGCTCAATATAGCCCTCTAGTTAAATCAATTTCCGGAAAATAATCGTCAGCAGTCATAAGATTGGAGGCACCGGCCATGTTACATCAAACGGCAGACATGTCATGAATAGATTTATTGATATGTGGAATTAACCATCCCAAAACCACCATATGATTATCATAGGCACCGTAGTGGAGGCCTTCGGAAATTTTGAATACCTAAGGTTCTTTACCGTGCATTCAAATCTGAACACTCGGGCCTACAATGATTCCGCCTCCATCGATAATGCCACCGCCGCAGCCGGGATTCGATCACGCGACCTCCGGGTCAGCAGCCGAGTACTTTAGCCACTAGACCACCGTATTGGGGCCATGTCGTAATTAGAGAAGAAGAGGTTAAAAAGAGAAAAAAATGCTGTTTCTGCACCTAATCGTATCACGTGTCAACATCTGCTATGAAATGGGAAGAAAAGACGATAAGAAGAGAAGAGTGAGTTCTACGGTGGAGTTGAACCCCAGAAAAAGTAAAGAACAGAAAGTGCGGAATCGGTGCGCCCCGAGGCACAGAGGAAAAATAGACGGGAGGAGATTGGATCGAATAAACTTTTATTGGGTCCTCCAAAACACAGATAACTGTGTGGCGGGCACGCTCCCGCATGGGGACAGAGATGCAGAGCTCGTTATGCCAACTCGAAGGTTTGGTGGACAGCCCAGAGCTCACCTGCCAAGAACGACCTGCGGATTGCCACCTCCTATCTGGCAGAGGTAATGTTCGGTGAATGAGTGCATTTGGCTCACTCAAAGAGCATATCATCTCATGAAGCTATTTCGCTACAATGTAGACGTCATGTAGCCTGACAGGAAGCGAAAAGCGAAACTCGGCTCCTTTTTGCGCCACAGTTTTGTAACCCCCGTGAGTGGCGGCAGATGGATTGATGGACGGAAGTATCCAGCCGCACCCCTTAGATCAGGTGGTGCCTCACGCTACCTTGCCACAAAGTTAGGTACTATAACTAGGTGTTTAAGGATTGAATTACACTCGTACCTTGATTAAAACCACCAATCAGTTACCGTCCTTCTTGGCATTTCTACCCGTTTAAAGTCTATTTTACCTTCACAATCCCAAAACACAATGCTTTGAAAATTTCCGTGCCATTATCTTGGACTATAGGATGAACCCCTTTACATAACATTATCAAATGTTAGGCCGTTTCCTCCTCCTCTCCACACGCACTACACACCGTGTCTGTGCCTTCTTGTTTGCCTCGGTACGTCTTGGTTCGCAATACTACCGTTCTGGTCCCGAACAACAAAAAACACCCCGAGCATTATCGTAAATCTTGTGTTTTCCAATTTTGTGCTTGAAAGTTTGGTAGGTCTCCAGTGATTATTTTGTAAGCATTCCAATCTTCCACATGTCCTTTTATGTTTTCTTCACCTTCTTAGTTTTGCTTGTTATTCTGCTCTTGTCTAAATACTTGCTTGACGATTTTTTCAGATTGCTCCCTCGAATTAGTGTCAACATTCTTCACCTACAGAGCCATCCTCTTTTACCCTGAACACCGCGCCATGTGGCCGGCCCTCCGCGGAGCGCCTTTGCCGGCTGCTTCGGGAACTAGCGCGCAAGCGCAATGGCAGCTGTAGGCGGGGCCTTCGCCGCTTCGTCTGCTAGCGCCTGGTTGCTCGACTGAATCGCGGCTGCTTTGCGGTGAAGCAAGCATTACTCATGTTATGTGCGCAAGAATTGAGAAGTTGGTGCGGTTCTCGGGAAGCGCAGACACTGTGGCTCTTAAAAACGATAGTCTTTCTTGGGGGCCCTCCACGAAAAAATTTTGGTCTGTCTGTCTGTCTGTCTGTCTGTCTGTTTGCCTGCCTGTCTGTCTGTCTGTCTGTCTGTCTGTCTGTCTGTCTGTCTGTCTGTCTGTCTGTCTGTCTGTCTGTCTGTCTGTCTGTCTGTACATTTGTCTGTTTTTCGGCCCTTAACGATACCTCAAACGGCACCAAATGGACGACCCCATCCGCAGCGCCCACCAATATTGCTCAAGGTTTAGCGTTCATAAATATGTGATTGTCAATAAAAAAGAATTATTGCGCATATCTGAGGTGCCATAACAACACATCAATGTTTTGTATGTCTGCCTTTATGCTAGAGGAGGTACACACAAGTAATTCTAAGGACTGTAGCGTTTATCGCGCTGCGCTGACAGTGCAACGCGATGCTCAAAAAGGTAAGTGTTTCCAGCGCTTTGCTGCGACAACACAATGGTGGCACCTCCCCGTCGTTTTGCGTTCTACACCTTATTACCTTCGAGATAGGCGCGTACCTTTCTCCGTGGGCACGCAAGCCTTCGTTTTTGAAGAGAACTGCCAGATGGCGCTCGGGTCTAACGTGCCTCGATGCGCTCGTTCACTCCGCTACACGCTCTGGGAACTCCAACGCAGGGCCTCCAGAATACCAAGCAGCGATTTTCTTGCGCAGAACATCAAATAAACGTTTTGTTCACTTTCTCCAGACGCAAGACTTTCGTCTTTCGACGACATTTGCAGTGTAACATGCAGATCATGGACCAATTTTTTTTTGAAGCGATCGTGAAAGTAAAACCACGGCCCATACATTAACAAAACTTTCAGCAGCGCAAATCTGAGCAAAACTTTCAAACTTTGCCAGAGCTAAGCTATTCAGTGTAACAGAAATAATATCCCGCAGCTCACACGACTGCTTTTGATCAGCGCAATTCTCTACACCGCGAAATTGGTGATGAATATATCATGTAATGCCTGACATTACAGCTTGCAATGATTGAAAATTTATATTAGTTACTAACGCGTAAACAATAGGTAGTGAGCCGTCCATCAATCCTAAAAACTGATATAAGGACGGAAGGAAAATATGAGCAAAAGAACGGCTGGGAGGTTAACCCGTCTATAGGCAGCCGGTTTGCTACCCTGCGCATAGGAGGGGATGGTGGACATGAAAGATAAAGAGGAGAGAGGGAAGATACATAAACACAGCACATTAAGCAGCACACGCAGTCATAGTCCAGTCTTGTCTATTGCGGTGTGTGACATTTTTGTTGTAGCCCCTTTTAAAGTCCGTGTCGCGTAGGAACTTTAACAGTGCTTTGTCGCCTTCTGTTGCAATGTCTTCTCTCGGGCAAAAGAAGGGATATAACATTTGTGAGTCACCGATAGCACTGCTCTCATGTGCTGCAGAATTTAACTCGCCGATATTCCACCCTTGTTCTCACCTTACCAGTAGCCAGTTTTTCTTCGTACCACTCAGGCAGGCAAATTAGGGAACGTTCTAGTCAAATTTTCAGTGGAGCTTGTACGGGGAAATCAGTGCACCAAACAAGTGCCGATGACAATTTTTTTTTTGGCTGCGAGAAGTTGCAGATAAAACTTGATACTTTTTGCCGCTGGGCGAAACAAGGCGCGCTTATCGCTTTATATCTTTCTTGGTTCACAACATTAGCCCACTACAGTAATTTGTTGTGACCGTTCAATTTGTAGTGCGTAAACTTTGCTATTTTTTTATCGCCGCGTGATAAAAGGACTGCATATATGCGGTAGTACTTCATTCCAGTATTGCCTCCTAAGTGAAGGGCCATGCCGAAAGTGCCGGAATAAGAAAGACGACGCATCGCAGGTTTAGGCCTGCGAGAAGATTATCCACGTGCTATATCTGCGATGAGAAACCGTCCTCTTGCAACTGTCAACTGGATCATTCAAGCTTACAGGAATGATGGGCGCACTGGAGACACCCCTCGGCAGCCTCGTTGCCGGGTGCCTACAAAGGGCAAATATGTGCAAATTGTGGCAGCCGTAGTAGAACAGGTGAGAAGTACAGTCCGGAAAGTACAGGCTCAGCACGGACTCTACATCGTTTCTGCTACAACCGTGAAGCGCCGCCTCTACGTAGCAAGACTTAGAAGCCGAACGACTGCCAGGAAGCCGCTGTTGCCATAGAGTTTCCTCAAATTCACTAGAGAGGACTCTGTCGCTGCTATCATTCAGCGATCATGGGAATGATGGGCAGTTCACACATTTGCCTAGTTTGCGTTCTTGCGGGCGGCGCATCGTACTTGCGGCTTTGTTTATTGCTGTGTTTCGGTTTCGTTTTAAAAAAAAGATTCAACCTTTTTGAAGTTTGTGACTCGATTTGCAAAGGTAAGCTCCAAAAATTAAGGTCGTGAATTGCTACCGTTGAACATTTACTGATTTTTGTTTCATGAGAAAACAGCTCCAAGCCACATGAGCACACATGGAGCCAAAAGCAGGCTAGAAGTACGAAGATTAAACAAATGTGTGTACTACCCATCATTACCATGCTCGCTGTAGCGCCATGCGTTGCAGCTCCCATAGACACTAGTGCCAGAGTTCCCACTAGCGTAAAATTAGGAAACTCTAAGGCTCATGCGATCTGAGAACAAGGCGAAGCGGCTCCAGTTTGCTGAATAGCACGTCCACTGGTCTGCATCTCACTGGGAACGCGTGGTAATTATAAACAAGGGCACGTTCAGGATTCAGTGGGCTAAGAGAACACGAGTTTGGCGTCCCATAAACGTGTAGTATTCAAAGCAGTGTAGCAGTGAAATTCACAAAAACACGAATGCTTCTTCAAAGCTCAAAAGCTCTCAAGAAGCAGTCATGTTTGTGTGAATTTCAGCCACCGCTCTTAGCAGCGCTAGTTACCAGTGATTTGACTGTGCAGTTCGTGGTAATACTTTATTGATTCCAATTTGGCAGCTAAATATTGCCAAAGCCTTCTTTCGTTTAGGTAATAAAAGGTGCGAAGGATATCTAACAGGAAAGTAATTCATTGGAGTATATAAGACAATGAAAACTGCCCCTTTACCCTTCGTTGTTATCTAAAACACTAAAAAATCTTTTCTAAGAAACTTAACTAAGTGCCTTGTTTTGGTGCGCGTGATGAAATTTATGTATATTAAGCAAGTTTATATAAAAATTCTTCATAAACCTATTTCATCTAATGAGGTAACCCGTTAAGTCGACTTTCAATTTTAAAGTTCATGCACGTGTGACTAAGATTTCGGGAAGTGCGCCCGAAAAGCTCTGTAGACGGCCTTCAGGCCAATTGGTCGGTGGCTATGGCATCTCAGGCTATAGTCTGCTAAAGCTCGCCGTCTCCAGTTTTATAGGAACCTCATTTTGCCCTCGGAGTCTCTTCCATCTTGCCCACGACAAAAATAAAATATGTTAGTAGCTACCGCGAGTGTTTGGCCCAAGCGCCTAAAGTCACCAATGCAGCCACAAGTAAAAAGCCTACCATTGGCTCGGTCAGTACCTTGACACGCTGCTAAATTTCGCGTTTAAATGTTGCAGCATTATTAAGGCATCTTTGTTTGTTGAAAAACTATGCTTGTTCATTTTCTGCAGATATATCCTACGATACAGACATGGAGTAGGTGCCAGCGGCGGAAGTTCAGTGACTGTCTGAGGGCAATCACAAAGGATGACCTCAGTCTTCTCTTCAGGGTGCATGGCTGTTTCACGGCTGAGAGCTACTGCTCCATTCTAGACGATGTGGTGTTGCCATTCCTTTTGGAGGAAATGTTTCTAGATGGAGAGTTCATATAATAAGACCACTTCCCAGAACACATGTCCAAGCAGACCTCCTCTTTCCTGGGAGAACGCGGTGTTGCCGTGCTGGAATGACCACCACAATACCCAGTCATTAACATCTTCGAGAGCATATGAGGAAACATGAAGGTAGTGTTGTGCCCCCGCAGCCTGCATGGCTTGTCTTTGAACAACCTGTGGTCAGCAGTAAAAGACTGCTGGGAGGAAGCTAGGGTGAACGCTCAGACATGCGACGCCTTGTATGCGTCTCCTCCGAATAGGGTGAGGACGGCGATCGAGGCTCATGGTGATGCCACGCACTTCTAAATACTGTATAAATTTTTCTAGGTGCAACAGTTGAGCTAACTGAAAGGCGTTTGTAAATGTCCCAATATCTTATTTTTAGTTTCAGATAAGCTTGAACAAAGCTTTTCTTTTTTTTTCTTGACCAGATAAGACTAAATCATAGTTATGGCTACTTCTATTAGTTCTTTTCAATAACAGTGCATTACACCGGTTCTTTGCTACACAGTTCACACTTAATACCTCGCAGAATACACCCAGTTATATTTTACTGCGCTTTTTGCAGTTCCCAACTTCGAGCTGATCGAGCCAGCTGCGGTAATATTCTTTCTGTTCCACTGAATCAGTTCGTTGTGGCAGTAAATGCGCGACTTGAAAGTTTGGTACATGTATAGGGCGAGGTTTATTACTTTAACGATCGCTTGCGATTCACAGTCGCTTCGCTTCTCGTGAATCGCGCTGGCTTCTCAATTCGCGTGCACACCTAACAAAAGTGATGCTTGCTTCACCGCACAGCAGGCGCAATTTGGTCGAACGGCCGCGCTCTAGTATAGACGACGCGGCCAAGGCACTGCCTACAGCTGTCATTCGCATTGAAGCACCCGGCAGAGGCGTTCCGCGGGGAGCCAGCCTAAGGTCCCTAAATGAAACAAGTTTCCAAGGTAGCGACACTTTTTCCTTTTCTCCTCACCTAAGTTCCGGGATCGCCCACAAGAAGTTTCAAAATTTTTATTAAAAATCAAATGTTTGGGTTCAGCTGCTACGTTGAATGGATGTAAATGAAGCAAAATGAAATGAAACGAGTCGTTGAATGGAGGATTACCTTTATGAACATAAACGGTGCAACACAAGAGGAAGTGGGTTGTGCGTTACTCAACTGGCACCGTTGTGCAATTCTTTATTGAACACCACTAGCCATGGCGTCTCGCGTCATACATCGTAGTTTGTCCAGAAACTTCTCTGAATGCGTTTTGTTCGTGCTGTGACACAGGGAATGCGCTTCTTGCTGAATCCGCTCAGTGACCACAGGGTGTTACTTAGTGACGAGTGATTACAGCCGCCTTGTGCACATGCAAGAAAAAACTACAGCTAGACTGGTACGAACGCTTGACTAGCTGCACTGCCATAGCTATTTAAATGTGGAGCAATTTTTAGAGAACTTCGACAACTTTGAACAAATCTATCTATCTATCTATCTATCTATCTATCTATCCGCTTACGACTTTTAGCTTTGCTGGCTGTTTCAATAATGGTAAGAGCACCAAACTTGGTATGGCATAACATGACTGTATGAAGCACACATTTGACTAATCATAACATGAAAATAATTACATGTATGTAATGAATATTATGATTTACTCTTTATGAATCTGCAGCTTTTGCGGTGGTTTTATTGACATGGCATATTGAAAAACTGGTATGGTATGACATGATTGCGTGACTAACACAAGTGACAGACTCTAACATGAAAATCATGACGCGTGTGTCATGTAACAACATGACTACATGCCACGCTCATGAGGCGCTCGCGGCCGTTTTCTAGCGTCTCATATACCAAATTTGGTATTACAGTACGTGAATGGATGTCAAAGTTATGTGACTGGTGCAAACATGACAATGAGGAGATACATGTCATGTAAAAACATAACTACATGCCATAATGATTATGCGCTCGCGGCCGTTTCGCTAGCTTCAGATATGCCAAATTTGGTATTACGTGACGTCACTGGATGACAAAGTTATGTGACTGTTGCATACGTGATAATCATGAGAAGCGAGTCATGCGAAACATGACTGCATGCCACAGTCAAGGCGCCAATAAATTTTGACGTGACGCGGTGCGCCTGCTCGTAGGCGTTCGATTCGTCCCGTCACGCCGGCGTTGCCACGCCAGGCGCCGGTCCTGCCGCAGGCGCGCTTCGCTGCGTTGCTTTGACGCATGCGCGTTTCAGCGCGACGGGCGTTCCTCCATCACAAAAAGAGGGAAACGCAGTCTTGTCAGGACGCGGCTGCGAAACGCAGCATGTTGCCTTTCGCGCTTTTTGCCGTCGGGCCGCGCCGACGAACGCTGGTCGCGCTTAGCGTCTGACTATAGAGTGCTCGCATTTTGCTAACGTAGCGTCGTTGTTCGCTGCGTGCCCACGCGTCAACGCTGCATTGAAGTATATTGGATCCTTCTCAATGCGCTCGCGGCCGTTTTGCTAGCTCCACTTATACTAAATTTGATGTTAGTGGCGTCAATGAATGACGAAGTATATGATTGGTGCAAACACGATAATCCTGACACGCGTGTCATCTAAGAACATGAGAACATACCACGCGTGCTCGCGGCCGTTTCGCTAGCTGTAAATATACTAAATTTGGTATCACATGACATGAGTAGGTAAAGAAGGTAAATAACACATCCAAACGTGATAATCATGACACGGAAGCCATGTGCGGCCTAGTTTACCTCCACCTCATAACGTTGTGCTGATTTTAAAGTGACATATCAACATTTCTCATCCGTGCTTCGCTTATCATCGATTACTACTGCGTGAGGAATCCGCCATTTTTTTATGTGTCTATTTGGACAATCGTGATGCCAGGTAAATCTAATGCGGTGCTAGGAAATTCCTGAAAAGTGAGAGTTCTACTGCTGAGTTGTTTCGAAGCAGCGCATTTTGGCTAAAGCGTGAACTGGTCAAGCGTGAAATGCTTTTGAAGGTTCGTTGATTACACCCTCCAGCTTGCCCACACCGCACAAGTATTTGTACTAGCTTGCATGCACTAAACGCGCATTAGACGCGCACCTGGCGTTTGATTAAAACCAACAAATAAAGTCGCTTCAAAGATCCGCGTTGACGTACGTCGGTGGAGTTGCAGGAAAGCATTCGCGTGAAACGTTTCATAGCTTGACTTCACGGTGTGCTTCATCTCGGAAAGCACGAGGTAAATTGAAGAGAGCGAAACCATGTTTTGTTGTTTCACGGCAACGAAGCATTGTTGAAAAACGCAGATGTTGCATTCAACGATGATGACGATGAAAACATTTCATTATGAAAATTCAAAGAAAATGGGGAGTGACTCCTATGGTAAGCTCTGCGATAGCCGAGGACCTGACAATGAGGGCCCGGGAGACCTCGGGGGCGCCATCGCAAAGGGTGCCTTGCCACTGCTCTGGGGTACCTATGGACTGAAGGATTAGAAGGAGGGGAGGGAAGTAAGGGGCGGAGCACTCTACGGTAACCTGAAAACTTGTGGGGATAGCGTCACAGCCTTGGCAGGCATAAATATAACTATTCGGGTATATTTTATTCATGAAGTGGAGGTTTGGAAAATTCTGGCTCTGTAGTTCGCGAAGTGCGACAGCCTTCTCGCGTGTGAAGGAGTCTGGTGGGAGTTGGTATTGCTGTCGTAGGCGTATGTAATGTTGTGTGACTTCATGCATTGAACGAGCATCGCGACACAATCTTGGTCGTTTGGCGCACACTAAAACTCTTCTCCTTTTTCATTTGATGCCCTGGCTACGATTTTGTCTTTGGTCACGGAGAGAATCCACCTGGAGCCATATGCGCATGCGTTCTCGTTTTGAACCTTTTGCATAACAATGAATAACATGACGAGCCATTTGCGGGAACACGTGCAAGGAATGCACCAAGACAGATGCGGATGGCACAGAAAAAGAGGGGTAATCGATAAAGTGAAGTGGACGGCTTGAGAACAATGAGTGACGTTAACTGTACTCAGGCGATTTTCATCGCATGTCACCGTGTACCCCCGATTTTGGGATGTTCCCGTGTGCTCCCAAAGCAGGTCTACCTATGGCACGCAGCTTAATTTCGAAACTCGCTTTAACCTCTGATTTCATGCACAAGACCGCATTGCCGAACTTCCAACCCAGGACCATGACACCTTTCCGAATTCCTCTTACAACGTCATACTTATTATTGTCCCATAGTGCCCTTTTCTTCATTACAACTGCATTTCTGCTACCTTTAGTCATTACGTATCTTTGTGCTCCCTTAGGTACTCACCCCCATAATTTATCCATACGCCCAAATATTTGCATTTATACACTATTTATAGCATTACTACCTGTATCTTATGCTCACTGCCTTTGTTATAATTACAAGTCTTGATTGCCGCCTTTTTCCACTCTCCTTTCCCAGTGGAGTCACTGTGCTGATCGGTCCATCCTCAACTGCTACGGTGCTTGCAGCGCTTTCTTCGTGTTTAAATTTTTCTCTCATCATTGTTTTTATATATTCCATTGCCTCATCCCCTTCTAACTTAACCCCTTGAACTGTAGTCGTAAACCTCTGTTGCATAATTGCCTCATTACTCGAAGAATTGAGATGCTTGCAAAACTTTGCAGCTGCCTTTCTATAGTTTTTGTTGATTTTTGACATTCATTAGGCCCCCTTTTTTTTCACTTATCAGATCAGACGCTTCCCTTCCGCAGCTCAATAAGGTATCCCATTTTCTTTTGACACCATCTTCTGGTTAACCCCTCGGTTTAGCATACCTGTGTTCCCTGGAGGCTTCACGAGTTCTGTAGGCGGATGGATGGATGAATGGATAGATATGGCTGTACCCTTTAGATGGGGCGTTGGCTAGAGCCACTAAGCCGTAATACTTCATGAAACAAAACTAGATTTATTTTTTCCTTCAAATAGTAAGGTGGAGGATTCCTACTTTGCAGTGAAGGGTTTAACTATTACTCGTGCCTTGACTTTAGCCACCAATCAGATAACCTCCTTCTAGTTAATTTTGCCCTCTCTGTCCCTATACCCAAGTGCTTTAAAAACTTTGCACCATCACGCAGAACTATAGGGTGAATCCCTTTACAGAACATCATCAAGTGTTCGGCCGTTTCTTCTTCCTCTCCACACACACTGCATATCACGGTTAACCCTTCGTATTTGGCCCGATATGTCTTGGTTCGTAATACTCCCGTCCTGGCCTCAAACAGTAGAGAACTACCCCGAGTATTATCATAGATACTTTCCTTGGCAATTTCCTGCTTAAAAGTTCAATAGATTTCTAGTGCGGACTTATTAATCACACCAATTCTCCAGACATCGGTCTCAGCTTCCTTCACCTTCTTCTTAACCGATAATTCTTTTTGGTTTAGCCCCCCGCTCTTTTCTCAGTGTTTACCAGTCAATTTTCTGGTTTGCTTCCTCCATTTTGTATCGATATTCTACATGTACAAGTAGCTGAATACCTTCCTAGCCCAACGCTCCTCCCACCTTTCTCTCAATCGCTTCTCAACTTTTATCTTGCTGCTACCTTCCCTGCCCTCAAATGATGTCCATCCCATATCACCTTGTAATCCCTGATTTGGTGTATTCCCGTGAGCTCCTAAGGCAAGCCTACCTATTCCACGTTGCTTAATTTCTAATCTTGCTTGAACCTCTGATCTCATGCACAAGACTGCATTGCCGAACGTCAGCCCAGGAACCTTGACCCCTTTCCATATTCCTCTCAGAACAACATACCTACTGTAATTCCACAGTGCCCTGTTTTTTATTACCACTGCAATCCTGTTACCTTTAGTCGTCACGTATATTTCGTGTTCCCTTATGTACTCGGCCCTATTGCTTATCCATAAGCCCAAATATTTGTATTTATCTGTTATCTCTAGCTTGACCTGTATTCTGAGCTCACTACGTCCATTGTCTTTGAAAATCATGACTGCTGATTTTTCTTTACTGAATCTGAAATCTAACCTATCTCTCTCATTACCGCAGATGTTCACCGATCTCGGCAAATCTTCCTTGTTGTCGGCCATTAGCACTATATCATCTGCGTACATCAATGCTGGTAGTGCCTGTTCAATGAGTTTTCTTTGTTGACGAAAGAGAGGTTGAAGCCCAGTCCACTTCCCTCTAATTTGGCCTCTAATCATTGTAAGTACATCATGAATACTAAGGGTGAAAAGGAACACCCCTGCCTAAGCCCCCGTTTTACCTCTGCAGACTTGGATACCTGTTTTTCCCGCTTTATAACTACCTTGTTACCTTTATAGATATCCTTTAAAAGATTAGTGACTGCATCTTCCACGCCTTGTGTGTCCAGTATTCCCCACAATTCCTCTTGGACCACGCTATCGTACGCTCCCTTGATATCTAGAAATGCAATTCACAGGTGTCTGTGTTCCTTTTCTGCTATTTCAATGCACTGCGTCATTGAGAAACAGATTGCGTTCCAGCCTCCTGAGCTTCCGAAACCCATTCTGCAGTTCCCCCAGCACCCCCTCATCCTCTATGCATGCGTGCAGTCTTTCCTTTCTAATCTGCATCACCAGCCTGTAGACCACTGATGTCACTGCTATAGGACGGTAGTTGTTTATGTCAGCTTTGTTTCCCTTTCCTTTATAGATCATGCTCATCCTGCTAAGTTTCCATCCGTCGTGAACTTCACCATCGGTTAATATTGCGGCGACCATCGTAACAGCGCCACCCACAGAACTGTGGCCGAACTTCAGCGCCGGAGCAGTAGACGCGAGAAGCGTGGAGCCCACTCTTGTCGACTGCTTGCACGTTTGTGCTCGCTGCTTTGTGTATTTGTGCATAACTCAGATACACTCAGTAAACTAGACAGCAAATCAATACGACGTGTTTTTTTTTTGAGCTAGGCAGAGTGCCGTGCGAGAAAGACCATACCGCGATGGTTTCACGAGGCTGCCTACAGGCCCTAAACAAGTTTACTTTTACTCTTTCACCTTCGCTTGCGAGAGTATGTACCTAATTGGTGGGAACATGGAGAACATTATGCGGTAATCACGAAAAAACGCGCCATGGAGCTTTTCCTAAATAAAAAAATAAATTGAGGTTTCTAATATTCTGTGTTCTTATAAAGCTTGGTTTGTGTCGGAATTTAGAGAGAACTATTTGATCATGCCAAGTACCACAAGCAAACACCTAAAGTTGAGAACCATGCTTTTTTAAATGTAGCTTACCGGGAAGTTTGGCAGTTGGTAAAATGTTTGCCTAGGACATTTGACTCGATACCAGTGTCCTCTATCTTTGATCGTGTGGCGCTGCTATTATCGGTTTTTCAGGGATAATACGGCCAGGTCATGGCTTCATTTCTGGCCACGAGTCAGTAAAACATCCGTTGAAAAACGTAAGGTGTTGCATCAGCAAGCCACAAGAACCTAGGCTGGTCACGGTTGTCTGGAAATTCGAATATAGGGTAGTGTCACACCTGCCGACCATTCCGCTGCGAAAATAATTTTCGTAGATATATTCGCTTCTTAGCCATTGTCGATCTCCTATTTATATAGCCCTCGCCCATTCTTGCAGCCGTTCTTCGTCAGACGGATCGTTGAAAATGGAATTTTTCTTTTTACACAGTATTGATTCACAGCTCGCAGCAAGCGACAGTCACCGCTCTTCTGTTGAATCAGCTGTTTCTGTCTACTAAAACATGCTTTTGAATTGTCTGTCTTTCTTTCCCGTGAAGTAGTTCTGTATGGCACTTATATATTAAAGAACGTGTGAAATATATCCTCAAGCAACACAATGAGTGATTTTAGGCACGTGCCTACTACGATTGCAGATCATCTGCTTTTTTTTTTCTTTCTACCACTTCATTTCGTTCTACAAAGAGCATCTGATTGATAAGCGGGGTTTAACGTCCCAAAACCACCATATGATTATGAGAGATGCCGTACTGGAGGACTCCAGAAGTTTCGACAACCTGGGGTTATTCACCGTGCACCCAAATCTGAGTACACGGGCCTACAACATTTCCGCCTCCATCGGAAATGCCACCGCCGCAGCCTCGATTCAATCCCGCGACCTATGGGTCAGCAGCCGAGTACCTTAGCCTCTAGACCACCGCGGCGTGGCTACAAAGACCATCTGATGCAGCATATGTAAAGAAAAATACTGGCCGTAAAATGCTCTAGTTACTTTATTTTGGTTTGGCGAACCGCGCTCACGAAAAACTTTCATAGCTGTGCGACGTCTCCCGCTACCAACTGCAAAAAACGGGGAAGGCCGCACAGACCCTTTCCTCGGTTTCATGTTCTTTATGTCTCAACCGTTTTCTGCACACATAGGGACTCATGCTGGGACCGGGAAATAAGAGACGCTACAGCCTGTTCTTATTATTCACTGATGCCTTTCATTTATTACTAATTTTAAACGGCGTACACACATGCTGCCCGTGTACAACAGCCGCCACGCAAAATTATAACGCATGCTTCAGACACCCGTGACGTGAAACACAGGGTACATAAAGGAAATAACTCTGACATTACCATGGTGAAACAATACAAACAAAGCACACGATGACGCACATGATAAAGTTATCAGTTAATGAAACTGCGTCATGTATCATCGCGCTGCCTCCTTCCCCGCAAAACTCGTCTTAATAAGGTAGATAAAGTCTGTCTTATGAATGATTCATGTTGTCGGGAGCCTTGAAGCTGGCTGTTCGAGTCGGGGCTCAGGGCCTTTTTCTGGAGTCACTGTCTAATTCGTCAAGGTCATCATCGTCTTCGTCATTGTCGCCTTCGTCGTCTTTCTTGGACATTTCCATCTTAGACCTCTTTCATAACGTCCCAATCGCCTCCTCGTCTCCCGTCTCTAACTTTCATTCCTCATCATACCGTCCCTGCCTCAGTCATCATCTCATCGACTCTCATTGCTATCTCTTGACATCGTTATCTTCCTTTTTCATTC
This sequence comes from Rhipicephalus annulatus, assembly GCA_013436015.1. Taxonomy (NCBI): domain Eukaryota; kingdom Metazoa; phylum Arthropoda; class Arachnida; order Ixodida; family Ixodidae; genus Rhipicephalus; species Rhipicephalus annulatus. The sequence continues at coordinate 19,044 of WOVY01001833.1, read as the reverse complement.
CGTCCCTTTCACCATCTCGATCGCATCGCAACGTTCTGCGATCGTAGTTCCGCGGTCCCTTTTCGTAGGACCCGACTCAGCTCCTCCACGGCACCTCCGAGGCACCTAACCAATGGCCACTGCTGATGCGACATATTTCTCTGTCAGTCGGTGTGTCTCAACTTTGATGACTGCCCCTGCAGGCCACACCTGTGGACCTCTATCAAGCAATGTAGAGCAAGTAACAATGTGTAGAGGAACGAAAGACAAGACGGCGGCCTCATGGCCGCCGTCTCGTCGCAGGTTTTTATTGGAACGCGGGCATAGCGAAGCGGTATCGCCTACAGCGTCCAGCCAGGTTCAAATGCTAGGCTGTTCTGCTTTTGCCGGTTTAGCTCCTGGCCTGGCTGAACGCTGCAGCTGTGACTCTGCCTACGCCTGCGTCCCAAAAAAAAGCTGTGACCTCAGCAAGGTTTCATCACCATGGTCTCCCATTTCTCAACAATTGTATAAACTTCAAATTCAGAGAGAGAATCGGGCGAGCTGTCGAGTGACACGTGAATTACGGGCGACCAGGAGTCCCAAAGCGCACCATCTCTAATGGCCGAAGCCTGCAGTTAAGAATGCGGCGCCAAAATGTTTTCGGCCGCCCTGATTGCTCCAGTTTCCGGTGCTCGACGACCCGATGTCCATCAAGTTTTGACACCTTCATGCAACCCGGTGACTCCAGCACAATTCTCCGCAGCCGCCGAGTTTCGTCCTTTAATGCCACAGGTGGTTATTAGGGCAGAACGCTGTAATGAGCCCGGGATCCACGGAGACTGACGGAATGTCAGGCCTGGCCCGGCACAGGCGCTACAGCAGGGTCACATGTACACAACCAAGAAGAGGCGCTCTGCTGCCCCCATAGCATAAATCTGAAGGGCGCACATGGTGCATTGCTAATGTAGTGTCTGTAGAGAAGAAGCTGCCACACGGTCCTTGTGTTTGCGTGATAGGCCCATGAAACCGTCGACGGACTTCTTCGGAACTCCACTCCAATATTCCTATTCGTTACCTCGGGAGTTATTCATTTTAGCGAGGCGTGCGTTAAATAAATGGACGCAAACATCTTGAAAGATCCGGTGTCCAGTCAACGTTAGCGGGGACGTCCCAGCTGCATCCAATAGCATGGTGGAAGCGCCGAGTGGCAGATGTAGCAGACTACACCCGGGTCCTCCCGTGGCGGAAAACAAAGAGTTCTCTGGGTCGCTGCGAGGATCACAGCGCAAAAATGAACCTTAAAACCTTTATTCAACCTTAAAGTCCCTGAAAAAAACATAAAGTAGTGCCAACCGCACCCCTTCTCATCTACCTCCTCCACAATTGGTTTAATGCCAATTTAAAAAAATTAACAAGAGAAAGAATACCATGGTAATTTGGAAGTAGTGGCATTTTCCTCGGTCCTTTGTGCAGTCGCTAGAAAGTGACGAAGACATGCGAAGTCATGGAGTGCTATCAACTGATGGGGAAAGTTTGAATCAACACCTAGAAAAATGTGATGAGCAAGCGGCATTGGTTGTGCTTCTAAATTTTGCAACCTAAAAGAGCCTTCACCAAGTCATATGAAATTTTGCAGTTAGACTGTGGACGTTATACCACAATGAAGTCGTTGTTTGAAGTCGGTTTATTAGGAACCACAAAACTATGATGCAAGGAGTCTTAATGCGCATGTGACCTTGGGGCCATTACGTTCCCGAACCCGGTCGTGCACGCGAGCGGTGTTTTGTTGTTTCGACGTTCTCTGTAGGGTGAAGCCCGTTTCTATTGGAATTATCCCTTCGTGCGCGCAAGCTTCGAGAGGCTGGCTGGTAAGATATATCTTTACCGCAATAAACCCCGTCGTACAGCTGTAACTGCTTTTAGGGATCATAATCATCATCATCATCATCATCATCATTATTATCAGCCTGTCTACAACCGCTGTTAGGGATGATGCATGCACCCAAAACGCACCATGGCTGGTGCCAACACGCGCAAGGAATGGCGAAACTATGAACGCAGAAGAAACGGAGGCCGATTTGTCTAACATCTTGCTGAGATTCAAAGCAAAAAAAAAGAAAAGAAGAACGCATACTGATTGCGCTCTTGTTTTACTATTGCAAGATTCAGTCATATATTCTATCAACAGAGTACACAAACTAGACATGTCACCTCGAGAATTTCTTGCAGTGCGAGCTACTGCGAGCGATGTCATAGTATCTATGCCTACGTAGATGAGCGACTTCTAAGGTCGCGTAACTATGTAACACCATGCCTCTTATGTTACCCTTGTTAATGCTTGTCGGTGGGCAAGTTGGTTTGGTAGTGAACAGGGGTGTCTATGCAGGATAGTTGGTATTTTATTGCACTAATTGAGTGTTGCACCACATACAAATTTGTAAGAAGAAGTAGAAGAAGTAATAGCCAGGAATGTTGAGCAGTGCATGAATCAGTAAACCATCTGTTAATTTGTCTTGTTGTAATGTGGACTATATCGGCAATTAGAGCGATTGGCAGCTAAATTGGTTTTGTATTGTTTTACAACGCGGCAGAGCTATCGGTATCATGTAGTTTCACGGCTTTATATTTGCAACGAACGCAAAGATAAAGCTTAGTTGCGAGTGCGCCTCTTTCCACCAACTACTTTTTTTTACAATTTTGTACGCGTTGCTACACTCAATTGTTTAAATGGTTTGGTAGCTTTGTAACAAAAAAAAACAGCATGAAAAGTCAGGGACGGAAGTGTATACACACAACATCACTGGTATGAGCGTGCCCTTTCTGTCCCTGCATTTTCGCTCTGCTGTTGTTTTGTTGTAATGTATGTCGACCCCTCCATCTTTGGCCGTGTGCTTGAACGGCAAGCGGCGTTCACTTTGGAATTACATATCCATCCATGGCAGGTATAGGGCTGAAAATATTGACAGACACGATTGTGCGTTCCAAGTCCTATAGCGAAACGCTTATCAGCTCAAAACGTTCAGACCTGGTGCGGGGCTCTCTACATGTGTTAACCGATCAAGAAACAACAGACCCTATGTGACTGGACCTCAATACGAGGCATCTCTCTCTTTCTGCCTTTTGGTAGTTTAGCGGCATAATAATGCGCTTTTGTATGTGTCAAAAGTAAAAGAATATGGGAGTGTGTGAATTCTACCTAAGATACTTAAGTCACCACTTTAGAGATTAAAAGGGGAAACTTTGTTCTACGAAGCGTGGCTAACTTGAACCATTAGCGTCTTTGTGCCATCGGAAATAATTTTTCTTTCTTTCCTGTAGTAAATACTATATTCGTCTTCATTTCAAATATCTTGAACCTATGTAAAAATTTCTTGGACCTATACTTAAAGTTTTTGAAGGCGGAAACAGTGTATTGCGTGCCGATTTCAGGCGCCTAAAATACGCTTCTTTAGTGCCTAAAAGTCTGTTCTCTAGTCATCTGGTACATCTATTAGAAACAAACATTTGAGGTCATCCACGCGGCCGAAACATTCGCCGGCAAGATACGTGAAAAGTGTGGCCATTTGATTGAAAACAGAGGCCCACGGTGACGTCAAGCGTTGCGAAAAGTAGCTGTAAATTTTTATGGCTCGTGAAGGCGTGAAAAAACTGTATTTTTATGTTTCGTGTCACAGAAAACAGGAGAGAGGGCCAAATTACCTGGTGGAATACGTTAAGCTCGCGAACAAGCTGCTTAGACACCTGATGTAGAGCGTTATGTAAGGAAACAGTACAAAATGGCGAAGACTCAACTTCGACGAGTGCGCAGTCGATAGTGGCTTAAGGTGAGATAGGAAGTCCTACTCGAGGGTGACGTCATGCGAACCTGCGTCAAGGAGAGCAAACTCAACTGTGCCTTCAACAAACGCTCTTGCAGTGTAGACTGTGAGAGGTGCCACTTGATACGCCCTGGAGGCGTGAAGTGATATTCCAGAAAGCGATGTCGATACCGTGCCTATAGTGAACGGCAGAGATTAGCGGATATAACTCAAATGGGTGCAACGGTGTCCAAAAGTGCAAATATACAAACGCCTTCAACAGTTCCTGTGGCCACATTCGCAGGTGAGGGGTGAGGGCTTGGGCAGTGCGAAGACGGTGCAGTTCTTGCCCCTTGAACTGTGACGCATAGCTTTTATGCATGGAGGATCCTGGTCAGTGACGCATGGGGGAGGACAGTCACCGACAAGAAGATTGTGAGTGGTCCAATTAAAAGTCAAGTTGGTATAGTAACTGCATAGCGTGGCAACGGGCCAGGAACGTATTGAGAGAAGGACTGACTGCCGGAGGACGCTGACCAAGCACCGTCGCTCAATGTTTAGGGACAACGGCATCAACTGCCGGCGGAATGTCCAAGAGTGCAGCAGGCATAACAAATGGGTCGATCTTCAGGCGTCCTCCTAATGTTGGTGATTGTTGGCATTGGCTATGATACAGCGCAAACAGGTGGTTGTGTGGACTGTAAGCGAGTGTAGTGGGTTGCGGAACGAAACGCACGGTCTGCACATACCTGAGGGGCATGCCCAGTATGAATAGTTTGAGGGTAGGTTGCAGGAGCAGCTGCAGGCTTCACTGCATGGGCGTAATTTTCAGAGGTGGCTGGGGGCGGCAGGTGGTCTGCAAGGGGAACATTGGGAGCTAACCTTTTCGGAAATGACAGCGCGGAGTGTGGTGAGGTAAGCTCAATATTGAATGACATTAGGCTGCGGATTCCACTACTGCCACCTTGCGAATAGTTGAAAAAAGACACCAGATGACGCCACTCATCCATGTTTGCAATAATAGAGAAAATTGTGCGTACAAGCACAATAAGCGTCGCTTCGCGCCTCTTTTGCATATCGCGAGAGGTGACGGAAATTGCCCGACGAAAAGCAAGGAGCACAAACGTGAACGGCGTCATTGGCAGACTGTTGGCGTCAAATGGCAGACTGCTGGCGTCGTTTCACCTACAAGACGAAAGATGCCCAAGCGACAGTTGGCAGACTGGAATCAGCTCGCTTCACTCAAGTGTAATTGCACACACATACACACACACACACACACACACAAACACACACACACACACACACACACACGCATGTTCTTGAACTAAAGATTGAGCACGACATCAGTTGAGCGTGTCAAAGCGTTCGAGAGCCCTGGCATGGCCGCTTACCTTTTTTCTATGTAGCGGCCATCGCACTAACTTGATGTACCGTCGTGCGAGCGAGTGACAGTTGTAAATGCGAAGCATTTTTTGCGAACTACAGCGAAACTGAGCGTGTCTATCTATCTATCTATTGATACGTGTATGGAACTGTCGCCCCGACACAGCTGAATTGGCACCCAATTGAAGAAGACGACAACGTGGTTGTAGTGGGTTGGACTCTCGAGGTTCTCCCGTTGGCCTGCATGGGTGTGCGCTCTTTAAGCCGTTAGCAAGACCAGCTATCGGTGAATAAATCTTCCCCGTAACACTATCTATCTATCTATCTATCTATCTATCTATCTATCTATCTATCTATCTATCTATCTATCTATCTATCTATCTATCTATCTATCTATCTATCTATCTATATCTATCTATCTATCTATCTATCTAGCCACCTACGACTTTCAACTATCCTTACGGTTTCAATGATGGGATCGATACCGAAATTTTTATAACAACTGTATTGCGAGCAAAACTGCCCAGTTATAAGAGCCCCGCCACGGTGGTCTAGTGGCTTAGGTAGCTCGGCTGCTGAACCGCAGGTCCCGAGGTCGAATTTCAGCGGCAGCGGCTGCTTTTTCGATAGAAGCGGAAGTATTGTGGGTCCGTCATCTCAGATTTGAGTGCATGTTAAAGTACCCCAGGTGGTCGAAATTTTCGGAGCCATCCACTACGGCGTCTTTCATAATCATAGGGTGGTTTAGCGGCGTTAGACCCGCTTGTCAATCAATCAACTAGTTGAAACATGAAAATTATACAAGTAATGATTTACATTTGACGATTTTCCTGCTTTTGCGGTGGTTTTCTTAACATGACTTGTTGCAAAACTTGAAGAATATGACATGACTGCATGGCGAACACATTTCACAGGCCCTAAGGGAAAAATGATGACATAGTTGTCATGTAAGTTGTAACTTATGACTGCACAACACGTTCATGGTGCGCTCTCCCTCGTTTCTCTAGCTTACCATAAGCCCAATTTATTATTGCGGGATGAGGGTGAATGACAGAAGTATATGACTTGTGCGAAAATGATACTCATGAGATACGTGTCATGTGAGAACATGACTACATGTCACGCTTATGATGCGCTCGCGGCTGTTTCGCTGGCTTCATATATACCAAATTCGGTATTAAGTGACGTAAATGAATGACGAAAATATAAGGCTAGTGCAAACATGACAATCATGGGATGCGTGTCATGTAAGAACAGCGTACTGGTCTACACCAATTCGCCCTTGCATGAACGAAGGAATACTCAAAGTTGCTATACTAAAGGAACACTGGCTAAACAAAATGAAGCAAAATAAGAATAATGGTTAGTATGAAAAATGTAAAGAAACACGTACAATCTCTCGTTATCAATGTTGAGAAAACAAAAAGGTATACTACCGTAGCCTCATCACGAAAGTGAACGGTGATACAAAGAAAGTTTGGCGTATAATAAAGGCGGTAGTAAATCTGGAGCCTCGACAACCTGTTTTACGAACTTAAGATGTCGTGGGTTGTAATGAAAAAGAACTAGCGGAACATTTTTATAATTATTTTCTAACCATAGGAAAGCAGTCATCAAGAAGTTCAAACAAAAACATATATCGCCATTCCCTGTTATTCACGAGGATACCTTTTTTTGTGAAATTACTGAAGCTGAAATATTTGCACTTGTGCGCCGAATGTCATGACACAAAGCCATGGGACATGATGGAGTACCAGTTAAAATATTTAAGGACAACATTGAAACCTTAAACACACCTCTTACTGTTATTTTCAACCTGTTCTTCAGGAGAGGCGTGAACCCTGTTGCAGATCCCAGCGCTGTTCATCAGTAGTCGCTTCGAATCCCAGCGCTAATCGCCAGTTGTTGCCGACCGAGGTCTATCCGACGCGTCTCTTCTGACGTGGGTTGCCGAGACGTCAGTGTTACGTCGAACCCGATCTTTTGTGGTAGCGTGGTGTAGCTTCGTGTGGAGGAAACTAACGCGGACAATGTGAGGATACGAAACAAAAGCAGGTTTATGGCACAATATACAATTATTTACACCATGAGGTTAGGAGTTTCACAAACCACGAGCGTAGTGGTTGAACCTTTACATGGTTCAGAGCGACGTCCAGCACTCTGCGGCGTCGTTTTAAGCCCTGTCGGGCTCTTCCCCCTTGATTGGAACACCAATCGCACTAACGAAACACCACCAACAGGCCATCAGTCAATATCACATGGTCCACCAATAATTATAACATCTCGCAACACAATGCTCTGAGGAGAGGGGAAATGAGGTTTTCTCCCGGAATAATTTGGCGGTTGGATTGCTTCTTCCGCCTTTACCTGGAAGGGCAGCCAAGGACTAGATACTTGACTCGCGGAGACATGACCTGTGCGGTCGGTCTGCCTCATCGTCTTGCTAAACAAGCCGGCCCGGAGGAGTTGCTTGTAAGGACTTTGGCTCACGTACCGTTTTCTAAGCCTTTTGTCGCCCCCTGCCACTGGATCCCAGAAAACTGGGGTCCCGGGTGTCGGAGCGCTGCCCGGCTACGTTTCTCAGCGACAGCATGGCACCCACTGATGAGGGTAATAACAGCTTCCCCTCGCCAGTTGAGTCACGGAGGGCGGCTTCAACCGCTGCTGCTCGAAGAGACGATGAAAAGGCCCGTAGTTGAATGCCAGCAACTCGCCTTCGCTTGTTGCATTGTCTGAGTAATTGCCGAAAACTTCGAAAGCGTCTTTGAAACTCGATCACATGCACAAGCAAGCACTCAGCCCCCTTCGAACAAACGAAGCCAAGAGAGGGATGGCAAACCAATTTTCCTCACTACCTTTAAAAAAAGCTCACACTCAAAACTCTCGGGACTCACTTGAGCTGAGAAACTAGAAGTGCTACCTTACACAATCCCATAATAGGTTGCACGAAAAAAAAAAACTCAAATATCAGTTTTGATACGTTGTCAAGAGCACCGCTGAATAGCATAGAAAGAGCGGCTGAGCGCGTCAGCGTTTCCATTCGAATTGCCCTCATACCTAATGTCAAAATGATATTTTTGAAGAATCAAGCACCACCTCAAGAGGCGACTGTTCTTCGATGTCACGGTATGCAGCCACAAAAGGGGACAGTGGTCTTCTCTACTGAAAATTTAGCACTTCTGAGATAACAGTGCAACTGAGGAATGGCCTACACAATGCAAGCGCACTCTTTTCCCGAATCGCAGTACGTTATCTCTCGAAAGCACAATCTCTGGCTCAAGTAGAGCGCAGCTTTGCTCGTTACCACTGTCGTCCTTACCCAGAACAGCACCTACAGGCCTTGATTTCTCGCGTGTCCATAACGCACTCGTAATCTGAAGCTTTAAAACCTGAACGGCTGATTCGTACTGCCTCTCGGCTTTAAAGAACAGCTTCCTTCTTTTCGTCGCTGAACACTTTCATCTGTTCTGTCCAGCTGAGAGCATTGGTCCGGAACTCCGACTCAGCGAGCACTAAAGTTGTCCTAACATCCATCTTTGTTTACGGCCGCCAATAGCCGTCCACTACTGAGGCATTAAGTTCACCAGCCTCCCAAAACCTTACCCTACACTGTTACCTATAGTCCATGGTCTATCTCAACGTTTAGGGGAAGCTTAATAATCTGCTCATATGATCACTCAATCTATTATTCTTGAAAAAAAAAACAGCGACAAAACATAGGAGACAAACGCTACTTTCTATCGGGTTCAGTAAGTTAAAGTTATCTGCTTAGGTGAACGCTTCTGAGTAAAAAACACTGGGCTCTCCTGAGTTTTTCAATTACTCTCATTCCTACAGCGTTGCGAAATACATGGCACTATTAACCAAGCATAATTCCTCACAGCTAGTTAAATGCTCATCCTTATGTTACGTTGCAATACACCATGTATAACAACAAGAAATAACCCTAGGTCAACCACATCAAAAGCACCTCACAACAACTGAGATGTTTTAAGATAAAACCGTTTTCTAGAGGTTCCCAATTATCATACCGCGTAACGACAACTGCACCGTGTCACGCCAAGCTTAATCATCTTACGAGATCATAAGGTCCATGACATATATGTTCCCTAAAAATGTTCATTCACTCCTAATCTACATGGCAGTGAAGGTATACGATATTACAGTAAACATTAAAAACACTAAAAGTAACACTTTTTTTCTATTTTTACCTTCTGCATATACTCGTGCTAGTGATCAAAGCACTTCTAGTTTGGCGGTTTTTCTTCTGAAAACATTACACCACATATCGTAACCTATACAAAATGAAACGTCGCCGATATGAATTTCCAATGTTACACTGAACAACCGTAGTTAGCATGCACGTGCAAGACTTGCTCAAACTGAACGCCCCCTTTTCTCAACTAGACTCTTTTGAATCCCACATGATGGGGTCGCGGTACCGGTGGTTTTCTAACACGCTAGAGGCTACAAAACGCACGAACACTAGGTTGTGTCCTGCTGTCACACCTCATTCTGCTCTTCGGCTGGCTTTTGTCAGCAATGTGAAAGGGACGCCAGAAACAGGGAGGAAGTTGGGGCCATTGTCTCATGTGCTCACCCCGATGCAGTTCTTAGCCACAGTGCTTTTTTGATATTCACTCTTCAGGGAAGGTTGCTTTCCTGATGTTGTCGAACTAAATTTCGCCTTTTGTTGGGGTGACGATCCACGTTTTCACCCTCCACACCTGTCTCGCCGCTGGCGCCTCCATGAATGCCACCATGGACGTTTTCAGAAATGGCCTGCCCCTACGCATTTCTCGCGACAAGGTTAGACCTGTCGTGGGCTTAGGCAGTGCCGAATGCTGCCACTTCTTCTTCCCGTTTCTGCGATGTTTGCGAACCACCTCGATGGTGTCGCTGCATTGCTGAAGCGTGGCGTTCTTGCTCTCATCAGCTACTGCGCTAACCATGCCTACATTTGATGATGTCGATAAGTCTTCCCGAGGCACGAGGAAGGTTTCCAGCTTCTTACTGAGCCCATTGGGGCTGCTGGCACCCTCCTCATCCACGCAAGACGCGTCATTCGACATCGTCCCTACATCCAGACTGGCCAAGGCCCCGTTCTCAGCATACTTTCACAGGCAGCACACCGGCATTGCACCGATCTTGGACCTGTAGTGGCTAACGTCGGTCGCAATATCGGCCCAAGCTCGGCATCTCGGCAAAATGCAACTTCTTCCGATGTAGGACCGATGGTCAAGCCAACCTGCGGCCGACGTTCTGCCGTTTCATCTGCCAATATCCAGCTGACGCCGGCCCACTCTACATATGTCAATGAAGGCCCGCCCTTTCACCGACGTAGTTGCCAACATACATTCAGCATAGGACAATTCTAGGGTCACTTTGTTGCCAATGAAATGCAAGTATTACGGGAGTATTCGCTTTACGACGAATATCGGCTACCATTGCCTTGCCAATATTCCACCGTTACTAATATGGACTTTTTAATTACCGGCGTTCTTTAGCAGGTAAACTTTACATCACGCCCCCAGAACTTCCCCTAGCAGCTTATAGCAGCCCAGTACGAGCTTCACGGAGTAGTATATTTCAAGGCGACTGACAATTGGATGACTAGGGTAAAAACACTACATGATTCCACTAAATCGTCCATTTTTGCCTTTTTTTTCTTGCATTGCCTATTACCCTCCCCACATGTAGAGCACAAGACTGCAAAAGTCTAGTTACTCTCTAGTTTTCTGCACACATTCCTCCTCAGTTTTGCAAGAAATTGTAACATAGGCTGTTCCATCAAGTATTAGCTGAAAACATTACCTATATTACCTGCTCGGTGCAAATATTCCGCACACAAGCATTCTATAAATAAGAATAAAAGAACACAATTTTGTAACTTTATTTCTAAATATACCAAGTCAAAGCATTTATTTTTCAGTTCAGCTTTTCAAGTTACTGCTGTTAAGTAATGCAGCCCAAACTAGGAGGCGAGCTCAGCAAGGCTCTATGGGCATAGCGCTGGCCAGGGCAGCACAGGTGGGGCGATGATTTTTAGAGGCTGCAGCAGGAGATGAAGCAATGACGTCGGGCTGCCCAGGGTCCTGTAAGCAGCGATTGGGCAAGAAACCAACCAATTACAGGCTGTCGCAGATCCCTGCTCTGAGGGGCAGCAGCCATCGTGCTGCAAATCTATGAAACACATGTGTGAAGTGCCTTTCCTAACCTCCATCGACGCCAACAAACTTTAACAGCCACGTCTTGATGAAACGCTGAGCTTTTTCAAAACACCTCCATACGTGAATAGAAATAAACACCTCAAAATAGGTTCTAAGCACTGCAGTATAACATATATGCAAGCTAAAACAATAAAAAACAATGACAGCAGACATTATAATCAACTATCCAGATCTATTGCCATTTAGCCATTATGAAAAAAAAATGAACAAATACTTCAACAGTCATTGTAAAAAAGAAATCTGGTACAGTACAAAATATTTAGGAATGGTTTTTAATGAATGTTGATTAAAACAAGCTTGTTTGACGTACTTACAAGGAAACACAAGGTATTTCATGATTTCTAAACATGACTCACAAGGTTGCAAGCCAGGTGTACTAGCCTGCAGCTATAGCCTATGGCTGTATAAATTTATAACAGGACAACAAGACACCGAGCACACGAACTTTCGACTCTGGATTATTCTTGGGCACGCATCAGCTAATACTGCACAAGAGAATGACTGACCACCAGATAGACAACAAAAGATGAAAGAATCTATGCAAACGCAATTTAAGCGCTGACACTTGTGGATTAGTGCTAGGCGCCTGTATTAATTTTAATATGGTACCTCCAAATGCTATGCTGATGTGGTTTCCTATGTTGTTATTTTCACAATAAATAAACCTCCAACATTTCACGTGCTTTTTGAGACTTGCATTGATACGAAGTTTTAGTTTCATAGGAGACCAGGACTAGATAGGTGGCTCACTAAAAAACAGCACTTGGCAGAGAGTCGTGACACAGCTCAGCCATTCGCGCCCAGACGACCGGCTTTAGGGAGAGCACGCACTTGTGGCGCTGCCATGCTTCATTTTGGAACGAATAGCTGTAAAAGCCATTGCGCCAGTAATACTGCACTGTGGTTTAAAAAAAAACTGTCTGTAGGGTACTATCACATAAAAAGCACTTGAAAACAGAGAGAAGCTCTGCAAAGTGGATTGCATTTATGCATCAGGCATTGAAGAGACAGTATTGTGCAGTGATGGCAACTGCCTCGTGATCAATTCCTAGTTGGGATTTTGTGCTATGGTAGTACCGGCTTATATGCCCGTGCGGCGACGATACTACACTGCGTACTTCTGTAGTTAAAAAAACGAATAAGTAGTGGCTGCGGCATCACTTTTTTTTTCTGGCGGCATATGTACATCTTGTCTGTGGTATTTGTACGTGGACGTTGATCAAGCAAATCACTGTGACAGCATAGCACGGGTAGTGTTGCGGTCTTATGCTTGATATCGCGGGATGGATCTCCGACCACAATGGCTGCAATTAGATGGGTACGAAATATAAAAAGAACACCCATGAACGAAAATATATGTGCACATTAGAGAACCCCAAGCGGTCCCAATCTTGGTACGCACCCTACAGCAAACCTGAGAATGATATCTTCTTGGTACATTGAAGCCTAGCAATTATCGATGTTGAACAGACATGTTCATTTTAAGCTGACACAGGCAAGCGGAAAAAAACTGAAATTGTGTATTAGGTGAAATAAACAACAAGTAAACATCGAATACATTTGATAATTCTCCAGCAACGAATAAATTTCTATGTTACTTAGCCACGGCAGAAAGTGAGAAAAACGCTTACCGAATTGGCTGGCTCCATGAAGCTAAGCTTTCAGTAGTCCGCTCTATTGTTCCTAACAAGAACTCTGTCTTTTGCACAAAGAAGTTAAACAGAGGCACTTTGGCAACAAGTTTTCACTTCGAGAGTATCTTTTATAACAGTTCAGAGGTGTATGAACGTGGCCCTGCACAAGTGTTGTGGGCAACGCAGCTTTCCGTTACACGCAACTATCTAAAAAAGACTACTTGCCTATCGTTCCGTTCACTACACGCAGTGGCATCATATAGAGTTTGTGGTGATGGTGAAATAGATGGACGTATGTTGTTAGTCTTGAAGTTCACTACTCAACGCTAAACGGGCCAGATAAAAAAGTTGAAAATGCTGTTTGTTGCATGATATGCTCGTTTCATTTCCGGCAAAACACTGTTTAAAATAGACTGTTTGGCCCTGGTCTCCACTGGTGGCTGCCTTCACTATCGAATAAATATAGAAGACACATGCCAACTGGTTTAGAAACGAGCCCAACAGCACTAGAAAGGAGAGCGAGAGCCTAATTTCGCTCGGCTGACCGCTTGGATGCAACGCTGCCTCCTCTTTCTACGTTATCACTTTTCTCTATACGTCCTCCTTTTTACATACTGTTGCGCTTAAATACGCTGCAGTACCGCCAGTGCCCTTTGGTTTTTTTTTGAGAGAAATATATTTCCTTAGTACGCAGGGAACGTTTCAGAAGGAAGATATAGAATTGAATGATATGTGGGGTTGAACGTACCGAAACCACCATATTATTGTGAGAGACGCTGTAGTGAAGGCTCCGGGAATTTCGACCACCTGGGGTTCTTTACCGTGCACCTAAATATGAGCACACGGCCTTCGACATTTCCACCTCTATCAGAAAAGGAAAATATAGCAAAGAGATTGGACAGAGTGCCTACTTGCAGCCAATTTTATTGCACAGATGGCGGGATTGCATATACGGTCAAGATGGTGAGAAGATCACGCACAGAAGAAAGGACAAATGATGGCGCATGCGCCAAACCTCCTTATTCCAGTCTTAAAATGACAACTCAATTGAAAAGATACCTGTATTCATTATCCGACAGATTGACAGGCATCTTTTCAGCTAAGTTGTCATTTTAGGATTGGAATAAGGTGGTCTGGCGCATGCGCCATCATTTGTCTTTTCTTCTGTGTGTGACCTCCTGAACCTCTTGGCTGTATATATTTTCCCACCATCTGCGCAATAAAATTGGTTGTAAGTGTGTGCTCTGCCCTATTTCTCTGCTATATCTTCTCTCTGAAACATTCTCTGTGCACTAAGAAAGTATATTAATCTAAAAAATGCAATAACAACCAGCCCAAAAAGCCACTCTTTTGGTTTCGTTATGGCGATGCGCGCACGCACCATCTCTACCAGCCACCCCTCTCGTCTGCGGGAGCAGCTGAGAAGTGCGCACTCTCACCGCCAGGGGAGCCATGGAAACTCCAGTGCTGGTTCCCTATACTAGCAACGTTTTGGATTCGATGGTGCGGGTTCCGGAGAAAAAAACCTTCGAGAAGGATAACTTCAACATAGCAAACTTTGAACGACCCCTTTACCTGGGATGAGCGACAGAAGTCAAACCTGATAGGCACATCATCAGCACTATGGGTAGGACCTTAAAGAACTGGAGATGGCCGGACTGCGAAGACGCACTTTTGTACTCAATTGAAACCACCAGGCAAACAAGGTATCTTTGAGGTAAAACATCTTGATTGAGGAGGTACATGTATGAATAAATTTTCATACAACTGTGAGGTTGCTAGAACAGAAACCAGTTCTAGATAACTCAAATTAACTTTCGATTGTTTAACTTTGTGCTAGCCTTTTTCCCCCAATTATATTCAGCCAAAAACAACTTTTTCACAAAGCTGCCACACACGATGAGTCATTTGCCCACCTCACCTTCCCACCTTATAAAGCCATTTGTATAAAATTTCGGATCAGTAGAACACTCTGTAGTGCGAGGGAAGACTTTTAAACGTTCTGCCATTATTCATTTGCCTTTGAAATTACCATTTTCCAGCAAGAGAAAGAAAACAAAAAATCTGTCACAAAGTAGCCCCATTTCACGGTAGTACAGGTCTTAGACATCTAAGCTAAATTCACTGCATGCCTTCGAATCATTCTGCCGCAGGAGTATCACGATAGCCCCTGAACTGGGCACAAGAAAGGATCATAATAACGCTACGCCATTCCCCAAAAAGAACTCATGACTGCTGTTAAGGCGCTACAACACGAGGTCAACAACAAGGCCAAGTTCAACGAAGTGATAGTGGACCTGTGATGTTTACCTTGAATAAAATCAAATATTGCTTCAAAGCAGTGCTTGCAGTGGCTGGTGTGGCACCAGCAGGTGGCAATATTTTCTTAAAGATACACTTAGGAGAACCAATGTCTCAGTTTAGACTGACATGCTGCACACTGAGACCTCTCATGCCACAAGTTCATTATCAGCGGAGAAAATTAGGGTTGAAATTTATTTTTCAAGTTTGTGATGCTGAAACTTTGAAAATGTATTGTATTTTCGCAAAATTGGCTTGATGAACATTTCTGAAACTTCGTATCTTAGGTCCATCACACCGACAGCTGACAGCGTACTTAATTTTGATGAATTAACATTTACGTAAGATTTCATGATGTCGCGTGGTTTCATGTGAGAAGATTAAAGCGGCATCTCAACACACATTTTATTTTTTCGCGTATTCTCACTTACCAAGCGTCGTTTTGTGGTACAAGTGGTATTTCCAGGATTGACGAATTGTACTTGACTAATACGCGAAAAATGTTCTTGGTTTTAGTGTCCATTAAAGGTGTACTGAGACAATTTTGAGACATCGCAAAAGGGACAATTTCAGTTTTCTCTGTGAGCAAGTAGTATTACCACCTAGCACACAATAGTCAGCCAGCATGCATAAGATAATTATTCTGATTTTAAAGTTTTCATTGCAAAGTATTGGCAAGCAATGGAGTGGAAATTATTATGACGAGTCAACAAGGTTCCCCCAAGTTTTCAAACGGAGTTTCCGTGCAGCCTAAATCACAGAAATTACTGTCACGGTGAACAAGAACAATGCACTCATCATTTATATATACCACGAGAAGATAACTTATCTGCCATTAGTACATAGTCAATTGCCAAGTTCCTGCAACATCATACTGCCTTGTGGTGATACGGAGAAGCCACCTACTTGATATCGAAGCTGAAAGTGTCTTTTAAAGGTAGAGGTATTAAAAGTGTAGGCGATGCTTTCCATAGCAACACAGAACTCTTTTTTATTGAACCGAATTGTCTTCTATAAAACAACAATTCTTAAATATTGAAAATTCGTCTC
The DNA here is from genome assembly GCA_013436015.1 of Rhipicephalus annulatus. Lineage (NCBI taxonomy): Eukaryota > Metazoa > Arthropoda > Arachnida > Ixodida > Ixodidae > Rhipicephalus > Rhipicephalus annulatus. The sequence goes on along the minus strand of WOVY01001833.1, from coordinate 2,685 downwards.
AGTACTCCTTTAGGTGATGCCAACAAAATGAATCGGGACAGTAAAATCAGATGGTTTGGCAGTATGTATTTCGGTATATTGTCACAGGGTCATGACGTGGTCGAAGACAGAAGACTTTGCGTTGGAATTTAACTGTTTATTTGGGCGAACCTGTGCCCGGTAAACGGAAAGTCCGATTACAGTAGCAGCCTTCGACTGATAGCAGCGACCTAAGCGTCGGCCGTCGATCAACTACTGACAAGCGGCGAAGTTCGTCGGCATTAATACTCTTGCCATCGTATGTTCTAGCATTATCACTGGCGGTGGCGCAGGTTCCAGAATAATTTGTACAGTTCGCAGAGTGGGCGTGATCTTATCGAAATTATCTACTAACGTCCGGAAGCTTCTAGAAAACTGCACGCGCTTTTTGCGCTGAGAATTGTGTAGTGTCTTGGGGCGATAACAAATCTTGAGAAATGGAACGTGGCATGGCCTCCCCTCAGAAAAAGGCATCGTCCCGATGCTTTAACGAAGATGAAGGTACAGCAATATTGCAAGAAAGTACAATAAGTAAATTAGGATACAATAATAATACAAAAAACACTGTTTCAGTTTGTTAACGCGCATGAGACGGCTTGAGGCGCGCGACATGGACGATTTCAGTTCGCGATCAGCGTCGTAGAGAGTTTGTGATGCCGTCGGGGACAATCTCGTAATCAAGTGGGCCGAGACTTCGAACCACCCTGTATGGTCTGAAGTACCTTCGCAGAAGCTTTTCACTTAGTCCACGTCGGCGTATCGGCGTCCATACCCAAACACGTTCACCGGGCTGGTATTCCACGAAGCATCGTCGAAGATTGTAACGGCGGCTGTCGGTCGTCTGTTGATTCTTGATACGGAGCCGCGCAAGTTATCGGGCTTCTTCGGCACGTTGAAGGTACTCACTAACATCGAGGTTTTCATCGTCGGTGACGTTGGGTAACATGGTATCGAGCGTCGTTGCCGGGCTCCTTCCGTAGACCAATTTTTATGGAGATATCTGCGTCGTCTCCTGCACCGCCATGTTGTATGCGAAGGTCACGTACGGAAGAATGGCGTCCCACGTCTTGTGTTCGACATCAACGTACATTGCCAGCATGTCGGCGATCGTCTTGTTTAGCCGCTCGTTAAGGCCGTTGGTCTGTGGGTGGTACGCTGTCGTCCGGCGGTGGTTTGTCTGGCTGTATGCCAGGATCGCTTGAGTTAGGTCAGCAGTAAATGCCGTTCCTCTGTCGGGCATAAGGAACTCCGGGGCACCGTGATGTAGGACTATATTTTCGACGAAGAACTTAGTTAGGTCAGCAGTAAATGCCGTTCCTCTGTCGGGCATAAGGACCTCCGGGGCACCGTGATGTTGGACTATATTTTCGACGAAGAACTTAGCTACCTCGGATGCACTGCCTTTTGGCAGGGCTTTTGTGTCGGCGTAGCGGGTTAGGTAGTCGGTAGCTACCATGATCCATTTGTTTCCGAAAGCCGACGTCGGGAACGCCCCCAGTAGGTCCATGCCAATCTGCTGTAAAGGTCGGCGAGGTGGTTCAATTGGCTGCAGAAGTCCCGCAGGCCTTGTCGGTGGTGTCTTGCGTCATTGACAGTGCCGGAATGTCCTCACATAACGAGTGACGTCGGTGGTAAGACGTGGCCAATAGTACCTTTCTTGTATCCTCGCGAGCATGCGAGAAACACCGAGGTGCCCTGCTGTCGGATCATCGTGCAGGGCCTGCAAGAGTTCTGGTCGCAGAGTTGAAGGCACCACAAGGAGGTACTTAGATCGAAGCGGTGAAAAGTTTTCTTTTGGAGAAGACCGTTTCGCAGGAAGAACGACGCGAGTGCGCGCTTGAATACCTTAGGGATTTCGGTGGTCCTGCCTTCGAGGTATTCTATTAGGGCCTTAAGTTGCGGCCCTACCCGCTGTCGTTCAGCGAAGTCGTTGGTAGTTATTGCTCCCAAGAAGTAGTCGTCATCCGTTTCGTCGGATTGTGGTTGGTCGACAGGCGCACGAGAGAGACAGTTGGCGTCGGAGTGTTTCTTGCCGGACATGTAAACAACGGTAATGTCATATTCTTGAAGTCTCAGGCTCCTAAGGTTAAAGCTTGGGCGAGTTGGTTCAAATACATGATTAAAAAACACAGCGCAAACAACGGCAGGAAGAAAGGAAGAGACAGGACAGAGCGCTGACTTACAACTGATCTTTATTAGGAAATGCGAACAAATATATATCATGGCAGGCAAATAACACGTGTCCACCACAAAATCAAAAAAGTCGCACAAACGTCACCATCACCGTGTCGCCACTGTCTCACCGCACACGTGTTCATCTTACAGATAGAAGTCCATCTCTTTTTGAGAGAGGGTTACAGATGCCCTACTTACACATTGATCTTTCAGACGTGCAATTTCAGCCGCTTCCATTATCTCCCTAGTTTTCCTTTCTTTGTGCCTGGCTAGGACTTTAGTGTCGCGAAACTGCGGTATGCAACCCACAATCCCTACAATGGATGCCAAGGTGGCCGCTAATAGTGTTCTTCACGTTGTACTCGTGCTCCTTCAATCTTGTGTTTACGCACCTTCCTGTTTGGCCCACGTATATTCTTCCACATGACAGCGGGATCGAATAAACTACATTCTTCCGCTACGTAGATGATTTCTTAGTTATTTTTCAGACGG